>JBAMCF010000024.1:0-68742 GCA_037075285.1 Drosophila lutescens | reverse complement strand
CTGATAAGGCTTCCAAAGATGAATCGCAATTCCGTGAATACAAAATTGCGGACGAATCTCCAAAAAGAAAAATCGCTAACAACAACAGCCATAACAACAATTCCCATCGATGCTGACCCCAACCGGACATGACCTAGTTTCTCCTACTGCACTAGCCATCCCCGCCCCGGTGCTAAGCTTTGTGCCTCCAGCCTCTGAGCGAGCAAACCTGTCTCCGGGAACACTCCCTAGGAACACTGTATTAAATACGCCAGCAACATCCACAACTATGGCTTTACAAATTCCACCAAATTCTATGCCGAAAGATCCAGTCAATCTAGGCAGATCCAATGTCCATACTCAACCCTCCACAAGCTCTAATAGTACTCAAAATCCGTCCAAGCCTCATCCGAACGTCCAGGATGCTCGTCCCATACATGGTACTCGCAGACCCCTCGCTGGCGTGTCCTTAAAGGCAGTCGAAACTAAGAAGGCTATCTTTGTCTCTCGGCTTCGTCCTGATACCACCGAAGATGAAGTTAGGGGACATCTATGTGACATGTTCCAGGTCTCTTCCGACAATTTCACAATTTCCAAGTTTAATTTTAATTATAAGCGAAAAGTTGCTTCTTTTAAAATTATTCTTCCGGAATCATTCTTACTTCGAGCATTAGGTCCTGGATTGTGGCCAGTTGACACAGTAGTCCATGAGTTTGCTCGTAAGGAACCATCCTCTGATAAAATTTCTTCGGTTCCAAAAAACTAGAATTCATTTTGCACTATCAAAATGTTCGTGGCCTTCTCAGCAACCTAACTAGTTTGCATGCAAACAGTACTGCTTTTGACTCGAGCATCATTGCCTTCACAGAGACTTGGCTTAATTCTACCGTATCCGATAGTGAAATAATGTCCAATAAATATTTCATTTATAGGCGTGACCGCCCCTCTCGTCGAGGTGGTGGTGTCCTTATTGCCGTAAAATCCGACTTATCGTCCCATGCGTTGTCCATTGCTGACACGGCCGATATTGAGTTTATTGCTGTAAAAATATGCCTGCAAAACTCAACCTCTTTGTAACTTGCTCGTATATTCCTCCATGTTCCGAAGCTTCTACATATTTGCAGCACCTCGCCGCTATTAGGAACATTTCCTCATCCGCTGATACTTCAGATCACCTTATTGTTTTGGGTGACTTCAATATTCCTCAACTGTCCTGGCTGCCATATGATGATCTTGCTGCACTAGTTCCCAGCGATCAGAATGATTTCCTAGATGGTCTTATCGCCTTATCCCTTGGCCAAGTAAATTCCATGCCCAATCAGAATGGGAGATTCCTAGACCTTATATTTGTATCTGACTTTTGCGATACCACTATAACGCGCTGTACTCCGCTGTCCAGTCCTGAGGACCCCTATCATCCGACACTACAAATTATCATTAATAGTGTGGTTCAGTTCCCAAATACTTCTGAAAAAGCGATTCGGACTCGATGCTTCCGGGAAGTCGATTACTCGCTACTGTCGGCTTCCTTGACCCAAGTGGACTGGTCTATACTCCGAAATCTTTCGCTTGAAAATTCAGTATCAGCCTTTTACAATATTATGTATTCCTTGTTTGATAAACTTGTTCCTTCCATAATTCAAAAAACCTCTACCAGCCCACCGTGGCCATCAAAACACTTGGCTCACCTAAAAAATTTAACGACGAAACTGTATAAGAAGTTCGCGAAAACAGGGCTCCAATCTGATTTTTACAAATACAGTGTAGCCAAATCCAATTATTTCCTGCATAATTCCGAATGCTATAATAGCTACCTGTTACGCTGCAAATATTAATTCCGCAGTAATCCCAAGCTATTTTACTCTTTTGTTAACTCAAAGCGTAAGTCCAAAATGTTTCCACCTTCTCTTCATTTGAACAACATATCAGCGTCAAATGACCAGGGAATCAGTAACCTGTTCGCGGACTTTTTCCAGTCCACATATTCGCCTTATTCAAATCACCCAAATTCCGATTTCAGCTATTCCTATCAGCTAGCCCACACGGACTCCATATATTGTCCTGTAATTGATGAACGTGATGTCAGTCGCAGCCTATCCTCGAAAAAGCTGTCTTATTCTCCAGGTCCCGATATGGTGCCCAGCTCCGTTCTAAAATATTGCGCAGATCCACTTTCTGTTCCATTAACCATGATTTTCCAAAAATCTATCCATCTCTGCATTTTTCCGGGTGTTTGGAAGGAGTCCTTTATTATTCCACTTCATAGGAAGGGCAGCAAGTCTGATATTATGAACTATCGTGGGATAGCCAAACTAAGTGCTATTCCTAAGCTATTTGAAAAACTCATATGCGCTCAATTGCAGCATCAGTGTCACTCCTTATTATCTCCGAATCAACATGGTTTCACAAAATGTCGTTCAACTACAACTAACCTGCTGGAATTTACGACCTACATTAATAAAGGCTTCCTATCCTCTAATCAAACTGATGTCATTTTCACTGATTTTAGCAAAGCGTTTGATTCAGTGTGCCATGAGCTTCTTATCCACAAGCTGCGCCGTCTTGGTTTCCCACCAACTCTTCTGATGTGGATTCAGTCATACCTTACAGGCCGTTCCCAAAAGGTACAATTTAATAATGTACTTTCAAAAATTGTATCTGTAAGCTCCGGAGTACCTCAAGGTAGCCATCTTGGTCCTTTGCTATTTGGTCTATTTATTAATGATCTTCCTCAAATTATCGTGGCCTCCAAAGTTCTTATGTATGCGGATGATGGCAAGTTGTGTATGCATATGACATCGCCTGGTTCCCACATGCAGCTCCAGCTTGACTTAAATAACCTTCAATCCTGGTGCCAAGTCAATAAGCTACTGCTTAATCCAGATAAATGTAAATCCATGACATTTTTTCGTTCCAATCCAGCTGTGCGTACATACTCCATTGGCCAATCCGCACTAGAACGCATTGAAACCGTCCTAGATCTTGGAGTCCTATTTGACCATAAGATATGCTTCAATCGCCATGTCAGCACTATCTCCAATAAAGCTAAGGCCTTATTAGCTTTCATCAAACGCTGGTCCAAGGAATTCGATGATCCGTTTATCACAAAGCTCCTGTATGTTTCCTTAGTTCGTCCAACGCTGGACCACTGCTCATGCGTATGGTCTCCACAGTATGAGAACTATCAAGACATGATTGAGTCCGTTCAGAAGCAGTTTCTCCTATTTGCCTTACGTGGTTTGAACTGGGACTCTGGAAGCCAACTACCTTACTACAGAGACAGGCTGCGACTTTTGAATCTGCCAACTTTAAAGTATCGTCGAATATGTACTGGCGTGATCTTCCTTCACAAGCTCCTTACTGGCGGTGTGGACTCACATCACCTGATAACGTCCATAAATTGGAACGTTCCTTCTAGACCAACTCGTCGATTTCGGCCATTAGCACTGGAAATAGCCAGGTCAAACTACTCCCGTTTTGACCCATTCCGAGTTTTATGCGACAACTATAATGAACTGTACCACTTATTATCCTATGAGTGTTCCTACGATGTGAATTTTCAACCAGAGTCACTGCGTTCCTGTCAACCGCAAATAATCAATCATATTGAACATTTCTTTTACATATATTTTAAGTACAATGAGCTGTTCATAGCTTTATATTAAATAAATAAATAAATAATAAATGAATACTTGATATAAAATAAAGATAGATTACACTAGTTTACAGCCAAAATGCTCCACAGCAATTGATTGCAAATTCTGTTAGTGTTGGAGCCCTATATCACGAAAATACCACTGTATGAACGCTAAGATCTCGGAACCCATAAAAGAAGAGGATTGGCATTAAGCATGCAGATTCTAGGGGTTTAAAAGTTTAAAAAGGTTGATATATATATGATATTTAATGTTAGGAAGCCAATTTTATATACATCATTATACATTTGAGACCAAATATGATCGGATCTATAACTACAAAATTGATTAATACATTCAAGGATTGGTTTAACTGTTGCCATGTTACTATTCGCTGTTTACTAGTTATTCACTGATTGTTTACTATTGGGTTGGCAAGAAAGTCATATCGTTTTTTTTAGTAATCGTTTTTAATCTAATTTATTTACGACTAATCGAGCACCAGGGTCACACTTTTTAGTATCGTTTTAAAGCTTATTGTCTTAGGTACTATCGATGAAAATTTGGTAATTATTCGATAACATTTGTGGAGGATCAAAGTGAGCATTTTCGGCATATGCTGTCTGTTTGGTGGAATTGGAAGGGTGTAGTGCACTTTGAGCTGCCGGGACGGAATGAAACCATCAATTCAGACGTGTACTGTCGCCAGCTATCTAATTTGGAGGAAAAAATTAAAGAAAAGGAGCCGGCACTAGCTAATCGCAAGGGTATAGTCTTTCACCATGACAACGCTAGGCCCCACACATCTTTGGTCACTCGGCAAAAATTAACGGAGCTGAATTGGGAAGTGCTACCACATCCACCTTATAGTCCGGACTTAGCACCTTCAGATTCCCATTTGTTTCGCTCTCTTCAAAACTCTTTGAATGGTAAAAAATTTGATTCAGATGAGGCTGTCGAAAACCACTTGTCTCGATTCTTTGCTGGAAAAGACCAAAAGTTCTTCGAGCGCGGAATTATGCAGCTGCCCGAGAGATAGTCATTAGTGGTCGAACAAAACGGCCAATACATAATTGATTAATTATAAATCCTGATATAAATAAATCATCTTTGAAAATATTGAAAAAAAACGACATGACTTTCTTGCCAACCCAATAGTTGTTTACTAGCTGTTTACTAGTTGGTTCCTAGTTGTTTGCGCACTTTGCGCTTTTTTAATGAAATTTGTTGAATAGTGTAAGGCGGGAGCGGGAGCGCAATAAAGCTTTAATCGCGCTCGCGAATTCGCCCCGTCTCTCGCCCCTCCGTTAAGTTAGGCTTAAGCGTTTTATATTGAAATTAAAGAGTTAGTTGTTATATGAATCTCATTGCGTAAACTCCCTTTCGTCGTCGTCAAAATAAAATATCAAATTTCCCTGCAATCACAAGTTTTCGCGTTATAATACAAAATAGTATTAAATTTTCATGGTGACCCCGACGTGATTAGCAGTGGAACTCGAGTGTTATTTTTTTTGGTGAAACAAATAAATTAAGAACAAATAAAATCGCGCCGGCTTTTTACAACATTAAAGTGATCTGTTGCTGCCGATTCAATTCGTCGTTGCTGCCGCCAAATCAAATTGTTGCTGCCAATTTAATTGTTGGAAGTTTGGAAGCTGAAGGTTTCTTCGATTCCCATTGCCGCTGCTGTTCTCAATCGCCGTTAGCTGGACCAGCGTAGTGGTTGTTGCCGCTGTTAATCCGCTTCCCTGCCTACTTTAATTCGTCGTTGCTGCCGCTGGAAAATTTTGGCCGCTGCAGTTTTTTCAATCGCCGTTATCGCCAAATTCACCGGAAGGAAGGCATATGGATTCGAAGAGGGAAGTTACCGACGGATGTGAATCGTCCCACCAGGTATAGAGTGCTAAAAGTTGAAAGTTAATCTGTGGCGTGTCGTAAATTGTGTTTTGGCCCATCTTTCAACTTTTTGCATTCGTGTGAAAAATTCGGTAGATAGCGAGCATTTTAACCAAGAAATAAATAAAACTTGCATGCACTAACGATTATAATTCTAATACATACATACATACATATATACATATTTCGAATTATACATACATAAGTGAATCGCTTTGGACCAAAATCAAATAAATATTTGTCGGCATCCTGGTTGTTTAAAAAATAAAATTCCCCCATTTCTCGTCGTAGTGAACACCAATTATAGCTTTGCAAAAATTAAAAGGGTAAAAGTTGAGAATTGTGAAAATTTCTAATTCGGGAATTAAATTCCCGGCAAATTTTCTGCCGCGCATTTTCCTCAAATTTCCCTCGCTTTTTGCAATTTCCCGCGCTTTTAAGCGTCAGGTTTTTATATTCGTTGCCCTTAGTTATCGGTCAGTGCATCATTCTCCGTTAGCATTGCGTTGAGAACCGCCAGCCGTACACACATTCACACACACAGACAGCGCAGCCCGTTCTTTCGAGTTCTCTTTCGTCGTTTTTGTTTTCAATCGCTGGAACGGTGGTGTTTGAGCTTGGCGTGTGCTCCCCTACACTACGTGCGCTCGGCATATTATAATTATTGAATTATTATAATAAATTAGGATTCCTTAAATTAATTCCTTAATTCATTTTACATAACTCCCCTACACTGCTTGCGTTCAGCTTATTCCTCTCGTTGGTTTTTATTTTTAAATTTAATAAATTTAAAAACAAATTGTTTGTACCCATTTACAAATATATAATTTTTGAAAAACTAAAATAAATTAAATTTAAAAACTCTTCGATACCAAAACAAACAAAAAAAAAATGCCAAAAGCAGAAAGTAACAACAAGGACATCGAAGAGCTGAAAAACCAACGAGTTGGATATATGAGAAGTATAGAGCGAACGCAAAGATATTTAAATGAGGGTCGATTCTCTTTAAATACGGTTGAGTTAGAATGTCGGTTAGAAATCCTAAATACGCACATTGAAAATGCTAGAGCTGGGATACTATCGATGGCACTATCGATATATCGAATTTTGGCCTTTCTGAGTCACCATCGATAGTTTTTTGACGCTATCGATGGTGCTGGGCATTTTTTTTCTTCACTAAACATAAGGAAAAACATAAATAACATTTCTTTTATTTCAGCATAATGAATCTAATTTAAAAAAATTAGTTCCGAAATTTTGATGTGTTCCCGCAACTTGGCCTCGTCATAAATAACCACAGAGCTTCGCTTAAGGCGAATAATGTGGACATTTTGTTATGTTTGCAGAAAAATTCCTAGGTAGAATAATTTTTTTTTTTTTAATTTTATATCAAAAATGACCTGCATTTTTATGATCTCTGTTGAAGTTACCTTATAATTTATGTTAATGATGAGGTAGAATAATTTTGATTTTTTTTTTCTCTTTGTTATTATGTATTTAGCTTAAAAAACAAAAAACCTTTATATGGAAAAAAATGAAGTAAATATGACCATACTATCGATATTATCGAATTTTTGATTTGAAAGCATCGAAACTATCGAATGGCGCGACCATCGATAGTATCCCAGCTCTAGAAAATGCTTAAACAGAATAAAATTGAAGCGAAAGATGGAGATGATGTGTACCGCGAAGAGTTAGAAGAGACTGCGATAATAGCAAAACCGTTGCTAATTGTCCTAATTGCGGAAACGAAGCTTAAGAGCGTTGACAATTCCGCTCCGCCGGCAACGCGCACACCCCAATGCCGTTTGCCGAGCGTCGCTCTTCCAACCTTTAGCGGAAAACATTCCGAATTTAAAAATGTTATAAGCCTTTTCGAAACTTTTGTTGACAAAGATGACACGCTGCACGATATCAAAAAATTTAACCATCTAATATCGTGTTTGGCTGGAGACGCGCTAGGAACAGTCAGGGCATTCCAAGTTAAAGCGAATAATTATCCAAAAGCCCTGGCTAGCCTAAGGGGGGTGTATGATAATGATTGTTAAATTTTCTTTGACAATATATCGACACTGTTTAATCTGCCAAAGATTTCCCAGCCATCAGCTACAGCCTTGAGAAACCTGATCGACACAGTCACAGCGCTGTACGATTCTCTTTTGTCCATTGGGGATGACAAACGTATTACGAATGCCATCCTCATCCATCTAGTAATGGGTAAAGTCGATGCAGGAACAAAAAGAAAATGGGAAGAACAGTTAGATTATACTTCGCTTCCTCTTTGGAGCGAGTGTGAGTCGGCCCTGAACAAGCGCTATCAGCATATGGTTGCATATCCTAAGAAGAATGGAAATAGGAGTTTTTCGTTTGTTGCTGACATGGACGACCCCGAAGTATGTGTGTTTTGCAACATTAAGTAGGAAATTGCACTGGTTTTGCTGCCCCAACAGTTCAGCAAAGATTCGATTTCGCAAAAAAGGCTCCTTTATGCATTAACTGCCTCCGAAAGGGCCACACGGTAAAAAGATGCAAATCGAAAAGATGCAGGGTGTGTAAGTCCTCACACCACATATTGCTGCACATTTACTCGCCATCAAAACTCGCGTTGCCAGCTCCTCCTCAGCCCACGCTCTTGCAGAATACTCCATCCACTTCGCATGTTTTGCATGCGATTGCATCGGATAGAGTTATTCTTGTCACAGCCATCGTGAGCGTCCAAACAAAAAGTGGAGAATTAGTTTTGGCTCGAGCGTTGCTCGATTCTGGTTCACGAGTAAATTTTGTGACCGATGAGCTCGCTCAAAAACTTCAGATTAAGATTTGTGTGTTTGAGCTTGCGGGGCATTGGTGGAACTAATGCTCAACCGACCAAGAAAATTCCCAAGATAGTCAAGTCGCGAGTGGGTAGCAGTCAATTGTCGTCCGAATTTTACTTATTAAAAAATATTTCTGGTTATCATCCGGATCAAACGGTGAACACCAGCGGCTGGAGGGTGCCTGAAAATATTCAATTGGCAGATCCATTCTCTTCAAGCCCCAAAAAATAGATATGCTTATAGGCGCAGACTCGTTCGCAGACTAGGCGCTATTTGAACTAAAGCAAGGGCCTGAGTTTCCCATTTTGCAGAAAACAGTTCTCGGCTGGATAGTGTCAGGGAGATGTGCCTCAGAAAAAATAAGAAATACGGAAAAGTTGGTGCATCTCAGCTGCCAGGAGGAAGTGTTGGAGTCAATCGACACAACCCTGCAGAAATTTTGGTCTGTGGAGGACTTGCCGCCCAAGGCCAAAGTCCATACTCCTGAGCAGCAACTTTGTGAGCAACACTTTGGGAAAAATACTCAAAGATTGTCGTCCGGGAAATTTTCGGTTCGTCTGCCGTTTAAATCTGGCCCAAACACTCTTGGTTCATCATATGAAGTTGCGAAACGTAGATTTTTGTCGCTTGAAAGAAGATTATCCAAAGATCCTTCTTTAAAAAAGATGTATCTGGAATTCATGGAAGAATATGAAGCGATGGGCCACATGTCTTCCACTAACAATAAAATTCCAGACAGTCCGCACTATTTCATTCCGCACCAATGCGTGCTGCGACCTCAAAGCACCTCGACAAAGTTGAGAGTGCTATTCGACGCCTCGAGCCGTACATCGACGCAGGTCGCGTTAAATGACATCTTGATCGTCGGCCCCACCATTCAAGAGGAGCTGTATTCGACCCTGCTTCGGTTCAGACTGCACAAGTTTGCGCTTGCAGCAGACGTAAAAAAGATGTATCGTCAAGTAATGGTTGACGAAGCTGACCGAAACTTTCAGCTCATAGTGTGGAGACGATATCCATCTGAGTCTCTAAAAATCTTCAAGCTGAACACCGTGACTTATGGAACTTCGCCAGCACCCTATCTGGCGATTCGGTGTTTAATGCGGCTTGGAGGGATCGCGCAGGATTCGTGTCCAAAAGCCGCCAAGGTCATTCAGAATGACTTTTATGTTGACGATTTCTTGACTGGCGCCAGAAGCGTTGAGGACCTGTTAATCCTTCGAGACAAAGTTTCTCAGGTATTGCAAGAGGCAGGATTTGAATTGGCAAAGTGGTTTTCTAACTGCCCAGAGTTGTCCGCATCTGAAAGCGCTGTCATGCCGCTAACGGCAGACTCAGACGTAACTAAAACCCTTGGCGTGGTTTGGTTGCCGGGTAAAGATTACTTTCAATTTCAATTGGATGACTCTTTCCTGGATCTTCGTGCGACAAAACGAAACATACTGTCGGTGACTGCCCGACTTTTCGATCTGCTTGGCCAAAGTCCCGGCAGAAATACGTGGTTTCGCTGACGCTTCCATGCGAGCATATGGAGCGTGCATCTACGTTCGCACTAGTACCGCTGAAGGTTTAAAAGTTTCTTTATTGACAGCAAAATCCAAAGTAGCTCCCCTCAAGACAAAAACTTTGCCCCGCCTTGAGTTGTGCGCAGCTCACCTTCTTGCGGATCTTTATAATCGTGTAAGACTATTGCTTAATTTTCCGATCACAAGGGTCTTCCTATGGACGGACTCGGAGATCACTCTGCATTGGATCAAAACGCATCCGTCGTCGTTGTCGGTTTTCGTATCAAACCGAGTTGCAGAGATCCAAGAGTGGTCGGAAAAAGCAATTTGGCGACATGTCCCACGAAAGTAAACCCAGCGGACATCGTGTCACGGGGATGTGACGTAAGACCATTGCTTAATTTTTCGATCCTATGGACGGACTCAGAGATCACTCTGCATTGGATCATAACGCATCCGTCGTCGTTGTCGGTTTTCGTCTCAAACCGAGTTGCAGAGATCCAAGAGTGGTCGGAAAACGCAATTTGGCGACATGTCCCACGAAAGTAAGCCCAGCGGACATCGTGTCACGGGCATATGACGTTGAGGAACTCACAGCTTCCATTTGGTTCGCTGGGCCGTCGTTTTTGCTCGATGCAGAAAAAGATTGGCCTGTGAATCGACACTTCGAAGTACCTGCTGATGTCGTGTCGATGGAATTACGCAAATCAGCTTTGGCGGTTGTGGTTATCCCAGAGCCCAATTATGTGCTTCAGAAAATAGAATCCTTTTCGTCGCACATAAGGCTTCTAAGGGTTTTCGTGTGGGTCTTTCGGTTTATTCAAAGGTGCAAAGAAGTGTCGCAGCCCTTTGAAAAGAGTATTACTCCAAGAGAACTGAATTTTGCGTTCGAGAAAATAGTGGAAGTGATCCAATCTCACTAGTTCAGTGACGACATAGGCAAAATTCGGAAAAATAAAGCTGTAGCAACGAATATTCAAAAACTAAGCCCTTTTCTCCAGGAGAAAATATTAGATTGGTGTTCCTCGACATTGCTGCGGGTTGGGGGTCGGTTATTGAATGCGCCTATCCCGTACGAAGCCAAATTCCCGTTGTTGTTGTCGAAAGGCTCACAGTTTGTTAAAACCTACGTGTCCTACCTCCACGTTACAAATTGTCATGCTGGCCCTCGAGCTCTTGTAAGTCTGTTGCGAGAAAAAATATGGTTGGTTAATGCGCAGGAAGTTTGCCGCAGAACAGTTCGTTCTTGCATTCGTTTCTTTCGGTGCAAGCCTCAACTCTTGACGCAAATCATGGGGAACTTGCCATCAGACAGACTTCGAGCTCTCCTCCCTTTTAATATCTGTGGTGTTGATTTTTGTGGCCCATTTAACACAACGTACCGTATCCGAGGTAAGTTTTGCGTCCAAAGCGGTCCACTTAGAGTTAGTGTCTGACCTTACCACTGATGCGTTTTTGTTGGCATTCCAAAGGTTCGTGAGTCGACGTGGGATTCCGGAGAAGGTGTGGTGCGACAACGCGACGAACTTCGTCGGAGCCGATCGCCACATGATAGAGTTCCGGGCCCGTCTGGGGGAGCAGGGGGGCGGTATCGCAACACTCGCATCAAGAAAAGGATGCGAGTTTGCGTTCATACCGCCCAGAGCACCTCACTTCGGCGGACTTTGGGAAGCAGGTGTGAAGTCTGCAAAGCACCTGTTCCTTCGGACGGTCGGCGAAGACATCAGGACCGCGGAGGAGCTCGGAACTCTCCTCACCAGCGTGGAGGCCGTTCTCAACTCCAGGCCCCTCGGAGCGATCAGCACGGATCCCAACGACGGCGAAGCCCTAAGCCCAGGCCATCTCCTGATCGGCGGGCCCCTCCTAGCTCCACCCTCAGCAGCGCTCCCGGACCAAGTCAGCCCAACCTGCTTACGACGATGGCGCAGTGTCCCCTCTCTCAGGTACAGGTTTTGACAGCGATGGTCCCGGGAGTATGTCTCCAGCCTCCAGGCGAAAAACAAGTGGCACCAGGAGGTTCCAAACGTCGCCGTGGGAGCTCTCGTCGTCGTCGCCGAGGACAATCTTCCGCCGCAGCAGTGGATGATCGGTCGGATCGTGGCGGTGCACGTCGGCGCTGACGGCAAGGTCCGAGTGGCGGACGTGAAGACGAAGGATACGACGTATCGGCGAGCGGTACATAGGCTGGCGGTGCTGCCTGTGGCGTGCTGAAGACGACGGTCCTTCAGATGGGGCGGTGTTTGCGCACTTTGCGTGAGCGTGAGCGCAATAAAGCTTTAATCGCGCTCGCGAATTCGCACCGTCTCTCGCCCCCTTCGTTAAGTTAGGCATAAGCGTTTTTATATTGAAATTAAAGAGTCAGTTGTTATATGAATCTCATTGCGCAAACTCCCTTTCGTCGTCGAATAAAATCTAATTTTTACTGCAATCATAAGTTTCGCGTTTCGTTAACACAAAATAGTATTAAATTTTCACATATTTATTTATTTATTTAATTGTTTATTTATTTATTTATATATTTACTCATTTATCGGCGAGCGGTACATAGGCTGGCGGTGCTGCCTGTGGCGTGCTGAAGACGACGGACTTTCAGATGGGGCGGTGTTTGCGCACTTTGCGTGAGCGTGAGCGCAATAAAGCTTTAATCGCGCTCGCGAATTCGCCCCGTCTCTCGCCCCCTTCGTTAAGTTAGGCATAAGCGTTTTTATATTGAAATTAAAGAGTCAGTTGTTTCTCTCTATGAATCTCATTGCGCAAACTCCCTTTCGTCGTCGAATAAAATCTAATTTTCACTGCAATCATAAGTTTCGCGTTTCGTTAACACAAAATAGTATTAAATTTTCACATATTTATTTATTTATTTAATTGTTTATTTATTTATTTATATATTTACTTATTTATTTATTGAAACACTTCTTTAAATGAACTTATTTACTTATGAACGGATTTACCTGTATCCGTATTATAAATCACATGTGCTCCTTCTCGGCAAATTTTGGGTTTTAAGTTACCCAGTTCACGAAACAGAAATCCTTGTCAATCCCGCGGGGAAGCCCATCCAGTGTTCGCCTCGAATAGGTTGCTTGTCGAAGTCTGGGATCCACCAATAGAGCTCTTTTAGGTAGGGACCGAAAAAGAAGACATCCAAATAATTTATGCAAATCCCTGAGTGGAACTATTGCGTCCGGCGGACGGTGGTTAATGGGATCCCTTAAGGGAAGCTGAAGCCAATCCTGTAAATAGCTTAGTGAATAAATTGTCGTAACATGAACACGGAGTAACTCATCTTATAGAGGGGAGGGAACATGTAAACGTCCTAATATATCCTGGGGTGGCCGATCCAAGGCGCAGTCGGAGACACCTACGACTGCTATGGTTGGGTGGGAGCGCTGAGGCCTTGGGTTTATCATCCAAGAGCCCAAGATATGTCCGATGACGTCCGGCGACCTGGAAAGGTACAAGTGGGTAAATTAGTTTCGTAGTAAATGTATGTTTGTGGTCTTGTAACTGTTCCTCAAGCCAGTTGCAAGTCCATATGTTGTTGCAGCGTATAGTGTTGTAAAGTGCAAACATCTGTTTGCTTTTTTTTTTTTTTTTTTTTTTTTTTTGTATTCTTTTATTTTCTTACATCTACTAACAAATATATATGTGATGAACATAAACTGAAGAAGTTGTGCGGTACGGCCGCAAAGCATTGCTTCGCACAACCGCGGCAGCTTACGTGGCCATTTCTCTCCTCTCTCTCTCAGCTTTCCTGAGTTTCTGCATCAGAGACGCAGCGAAATTGGCCGTCGCGTCCCACTCCAGTTGACCTTTCAGCATTGTTGGCACTAGCGTGCTGGGGCTAATGCTGACACCGGTCGCCGTTTCCAAGGCGGTCCTGTCCTCTAAGAACCGCACGCACTCGAATAGGACGTGGTTCGCGTCCTCCTCGATTCCAGAACCGCAGGTTGGGCATCCGTCCCTTGTGTCGTGACCGTACTTCTTCAAGTACGACCGGAAGCAACCGTGTCCACTCAGAATCTGGGTCAGGTAGAAATCCACCTGCCCA
Organism: Drosophila lutescens; assembly: GCA_037075285.1. NCBI lineage: Eukaryota > Metazoa > Arthropoda > Insecta > Diptera > Drosophilidae > Drosophila > Drosophila lutescens. The sequence goes on along the minus strand of JBAMCF010000024.1, from coordinate 54,860 downwards.
TGCTTCCTTTCCAGCCATGGACTCAAGACTGGAATGAGAGCATGGGTCCAGCGCCCAGAGGTCGCGGAGTCCCATCTCTCCTGCCACTGAGAAATTGATCTCCTTCTTGCGGGCTGTCGCGCCTCACGCCTAGATAGGTCGTCCGTGCTCGTAACCGCTTCCTCCACTTCTGCTGCCTCTCTTACCAGCTCGTTTATCGGGACTAGACCAGCGATGACCAGCGCCGCTTCCTCAGAAATCGTCCGGAAGGCGCAGGATATCCTGATGGCACATAGTCTGTGGGTGCTTTCCAAGCCACTCATGTACGATGGCGTCGTGGCGGCCTTAGCCCATACCGGGGCGGCATAAAGTACTTGAGACGTAACGACGCTCGCTAAGAGTTTCCTCCTTTCCTGCTTTGGGCCCCTCGTGTTCAGTAGAATCCGCGAGAGCGAACTGGCGGTCGCTGCGGCCTTCTTGTTGGCATACTCCAGGTGCTCTTTAAAAGACAGCCTGGTGTCGATCATGACGCCTAGGTATTTTACTGCTCTTTGCGAAACTACCTCAACCCCGCCAACCGTCAGTTTGGCTGTCTCAACGCATTTCCGGCTGCTTATAAGGACAGCCTCTGTCTTGTGTGCCGCGAGTTGGAGCCCGGCAAGTGACAGCCATGACTCAACCTTCCTTATTGCTGAGTTGGCCATGGCCTCCACTTCGGCTGGCTCCTTAGCCACGATCGTAATGGCGACGTCGTCCGCGAATCCAGTCACGTGGACGTTGGCTGGCATGGGAAGCCTCAGCACTCCGTCATACATTATGTTCCACAGCAAGGGGCCCAGGACCGATCCTTGTGGCACCCCAGCAGTAACATTGTACTCTTTTGGGCCGTCGCTCGTATCGAACAGCAGCACCCTTTCGTCAAGGTAGCTGTCGATTATCCTGATGAGGTATTCCGGGATCCGTTGCCGCCTTAGGGCCTGCATAATCCCTGTCCAGTTGGCAGTGTTGAAGGCATTCTTGATGTCGAGCGTGACAAGCAGACAGTATTTTTTCGTGCCGCCTTTCCAACGCTTCCCGCGTATGGCTTCCGCTGCTATCCCGGTGACCGTTCGGATCGCGTCTAATGTAGACTTTCCTTTCCGGAACCCAAACTGGGTGGGTGAGAGGCCACCAGCTGCATCTATGGCCAGATTTAGCCGCTTCGAGATAAGCTTCTCGAACACTTTGCCAACTGTGTCGAGCAGACAAATTGGCCTGTAGGAGGAAGCTTCACCAGGTGGCTTCCCAGGTTTGTTCAAGAGCAACAGGTTTTGAACTTTCCATCTCCGGGGAAATGTTCCCTCGCGCAGGCAGGCGTTGTAGAGCGCCGCGAAAATGCCCGGCTGAAGCGCAAGCGCCAGCTTCATTGCCTTGTTGGGCACTGCGTCGGGTCCTGGGGCTTTATTGTTCTGCAGGCTGCGTCCTGCTTCAGCAACCTCGGTCTCCGTTATGGCCCTGAACTCCCACGTAGGCCCCGTTTCGTGCAGTGTGCTCTCCTTGGCGCTACCCGAAGGGAACAATGTGCGAACGATCTCACTCAGGGTTTCAGGGTCCGTTGGAGAGCGGCTGCCTGCATTTACTCGCTTGACCACGAGTCTGTAGGCTCCACCCCACGGATCCTGTTCGGCTGCGTCACATAGCTTCAGGAAACATTCCCGTTTACTGTCCTGAATGGCGTGCTTCAAGGACCTCCTGGCTTGCTTGAAGGCGGCGTGTGCAGCCTCGGCCCTGTCCGTCCTTCTTGAGCGCTGAAGAGCTCTTCTGGCTCTGAGGCAAGTCTTTCTAAGGGTCGCTATTTCGGAGTTCCACCAAGGTACAGGCTCATGGTCTCTCCTAGACGGTTTACGCTGCAGCATACCTGCCCTGCACGCATCCTCCATGCTGGCTGCTATCCCGTCAGCATTGGTGTTAACGTCTGCTTCCGTGGCGAAATGCATGTCCGCAAGGCACCTGCTCATCTGTTCGGCGTTCAACGTCTCCTGGCGGTAGCCCTTGACTACCCGGTTCAGGGTTCCTGGTCCCGGGCGTATGCCCACTGTGCATAGTATGGCCTCGTGGTCGCTGGCCGTGCAGAAGTCGCCGATTCTCCAGTGAGAACGTCGGGCTAGCGGGGAGCTCACAAAAGTGAGGTCTATGATAGACCCAGCTCCAGCCCGATTAAAGGTCTCCTGCGTCCCTTCATTTAGCAGCACAACGTCCAGCGTTGCAAAGGCTCTGAGTAAGGCTCGCCCCCTGCTGTTGGTGCTGGGGCACCCCCATTCTTCGGCCCACGAATTGAAGTCGCCTGCGATGATGGTAGGGTGGCGGCCCCTTGCATCGAAGGCGATCGTGTCCAGTGCACGTCTAAAGTCCACCTCGGATAGACTAGGTGCTAGATAGCAGCTGTAGACCCACATTTCGCCTATTCGAGCTCGGACGAAGCCCGATCCCTTACGCACGTCCAGGAATGTCTTGCCGTTTCTCCTGCACAGCCATATCGCGGCCTTGCCTGATGTGTCCGTTACCCAGTCGCCGTTGTCCTCGACTTTGTAAGGTTCGCTGATGATAGCCAGATCCGCCTTACATTCCCTCACAGACTGCAGGAGTAGGTCCTGCGCAGCCCGACAGTGATTCAGGTGATTCAGGTCTGTTTGCTTATTGTTGCGTGTGTGTGGGCAAAGTTGGAGTACCCACACTCCAAGTGCTCTGCGGCCACATTTTTTAACATTTTAAAAATGTATAAATGCAATTTGATAGTGTTTATTAATACCTATCGAAATTTCAAATCTGACTATTCATTAAAAAGTTATGCGCAATCAAAGTTTTATATCTCCATCTCCATCGCACTCCAAGCTGAGTGACGGGTATCAGAAAGTCGGGACACGCGACTATAGCGTTCTCTCTAGTTAGAAATAATTTCGACCGGAAATATTTAAGTTGGGCGCAAAAATATTAATTAAACTATTTAATGGAGACCAGACTCGTAAAATTTGGTCACACTGACACTTCATTTAATTAATTTTCTAACTATATTAGTTATTTGTAATTTTTGTTTAAATATATTTGATGAAATAATATATTTTAATTTTTTGGATATCCTTGATGTATGTATGTACGTATGTAACGAACCAGCTGGATAGCGGATGGGTACCGATTGAGGGAATTGTGGAGACTTCGAGTTCGTATGTATGTATGTATGTGCGTTTGTTTATAACTGCACGATATAATTGCAAGTTTTTGCCGTTGTATATTTGTAGTATTAGGATTTTGGAATTGATTTTGAGATATACATGGAGTAAGAGAAGTGGACTGTATTAGAATAGTAGTCGGCGTGAACTGTATTTTGGAATATGTATGTAAAAATATATACACACAGCTGGAACACAGTAAAAAAAGCAGAGTGCAATTTTTGCGGAACAATTTGAAAAAATCGGAAACTGTGGCTGGGTTATATTTTTACACGCACTACGAGTTTTTTTATACCCTTGCAGAGGGTATTATAATTTCAGTCAGATATTGTAACGCAGTGAAGGAGACGTTTCCGACCACATAAAGTATATATTTTTTTGATCAGCACCAATAGCCGAGTCCATCTAGCCATGTCCGTCTGTCCGTTTCTATGCGAACTAGTCTCTCAGTTTAAAGCTATCGCAATGAAACTTTCCCAAAAGTCTTCTTTCTATTGCAGGTAGTACATATGTCGGAGCGAGCCGGATCGGACCACTATATCTTAAGGCTCCCATAGGAATAGTAAGATTTTTATACCAGTTACTCGTAGAGTAAAAGGGTATATTGTATTCGTGCAAAAGTATGTAACAGCTAGAAGGAAGCGTTTCCGACCCCATAAAGTATATATATTCTTGATCAGGATCACTAGCCGAGTCGATCTAGCCATGTCCGTCTGTCCGTCTGTCTGTCCGTATGAACGCTGAGATCTCGGAAACTATAAAAGCTAGAAGGTTGAGATTTCACACACATATTCTTGGGCTTCCTACGCAGCGCAAGTTTGTTTCATCGAAGTGCCACGCCAACAATCGCCATAAACGATTTTCACACACACACATACATCTTTTAAGATTTTAAAAATATATAAACTCAATTTTATAGTGTTTATTAATACCTATAGAAATGTAGAAGACTATTTTCAAATCGGACCATTCATTAAAAAGTTATAAGCAATCATAATTGTTTATATATCTATCTCCCTCGCACTCCCTTTAGCTGTGTTACGATTATTAGATAGTCGGGACACCAACCCGAGTACAGCGTTCGCACTCCCTTTGGCTGAGTGACGGGTATTAGATAGTCGGGACACCAACCCGACTATAGCGTTCTCTCTTGTTTTATTTTAAATTTTATGTAGACGTGGTGATTTTGAACAATTAGAAATCATGACAACCAAAACGTATTCAGTTCAGTTGAGTTCAAAGTGTTCATGTGTTCAGTTTAGTGCTCAGAGCTAAGTTCAAAGCTAATAATAATAATAAGTAATAAAAAAGTTATCGGTTCAGCTTAACGCTAAAACAGATCAACGTGAAAAGAGTTTCTTGTTCGGCTCAACAATACCAAAAGTTTTATTTGCAAATTTTTTAAAAATTTCTACAAATTATACAAAATGCCGCCACTGTATATCGTTAACAATTAGCGCCTTGAAATACTCTAAAGAAAGCGGAACAAAGCGTTAAATTCACTGTTAAAAATAAAAATGTACATTGCTGTCTTTGACTTTTTATTTTAACTGCAAGGGTATATAAACTTCGGCTTGCCGAAGTTAGCTTCCTTTCTTGTTTGAATATATATTTATTTGTAACTTAAATAAATTGTCACTGCGGATTTGCAAACTTTTGGATACCAACGAAATTATTTGGAGTGTACGGAATAAGGCAAAAGGAAGGAAGAAAATAGGCGTGCACAACTAAAAGAAATGGAAATATATATTAAATGCCGTTGCGTCGGATTTAATCGCTTTTCGATTTAGATAAGATAGCATACAACAAGTTGAACGAAATGGGGTTCGAACAACTGGATGTATGACCGGCAAATAATTATAATAGGTGGAAGCTATCTGGAACGGTTCAAGCCACCGTAGGTGCTGGAGATAATCTTCGGAAAAAACCAGGAGTGGAAGTCCACAGGTCCGGTATAAGGATAAAATGTTGGGGAGGGGTCGGATTGATTGTAGAAGTTTGATGAGTCCAAGGAAAATCGGATGAAAATCCGCGCAGAAATGGTATCGAAAACGCGGAAGACAATTTCGGGGTTTTGCGCGACGTGCGGCTGTTTATTTGTATACTTGTAAATGGAACTAACTGGTAGAAGCTTAGCTCAAAGACTCCGGAGCGGAGCGGAGAGTTGCGGGAGAGTTGGAGAGGGAAAGCAAAGGGCAGTGCAAGCGAGCAAGATATGGCACACGTTATACTATTTTGTACATACTTACATACTTAACTAAATTCATTTCCGCAAAACTTTCTCCACACAATTCAGTGTGACCGTATATCCATACGGATTTTCAATTGATTCCTTAATTCCAAGAAATTTCCTGGTTTCAAGATTACTAATTCTGATCTTAACCACAATTATTTCCGCAATTCGCATTAAATTTTAAATTTATGTTCGTCATGGCATTCAAAGCAAAATCTGCTCTAAATAAATTTAATCTTTAAACTTTCCGGGTATCCGCCTGTAATATTCGTCGCGTCAGTTCCTTATGGCAAAAGGTAAAGGAAACATATGACATGTGCTCCGATTCCATTGCGGCTGCAGGCGAGAGCGGCGCAGATATTATCCGTATTCAAGGCGAAGTATAACGAAACGTATACTATATACGAAAGATTTGCCGCTTAGATCCTCGAGCAAATCCAACAGGGCTATCTCAAGCTCCAGTAGCTCTGTCCCCAAGTTAAATATCTTATGACTGTCGACTGCCTCCTTTCGACACAGAGGTTTTCACGGGCGATTATCTTCGCTGGCTGACTTTCCGGAACCTTTTCACAATCGGAGTCGGACGCTTGTTAAAAAGTTAGTTCATTTAAATTGCTATACTAGTGGCGAAGCTCAATCTATAGTTTCCAAGACCCCACTCACAAAAGATGGCTTCCGCTCAGCTTGGACAAATCTAACTGAGCGTTTCGAAAACAAGCGATTGCAGATGAACAGACACCAGAAAACTCTGTTCAATGTGTAGTCCATAGCACAAGAGTCTGGAGAAGCCATGAAAGAATATCAAAACACCATTCTGGGTTGTTTAACTGCCTTACAACAACAAAAGAATTGAGAATTGGGACCCTATTTTAGTCTATGTTTGCTCTACAAAGCTTCTAAAACTTACGATTTCATTATGGGAGCAATCCTTGCGAAATAAGGTTGAAATTCCTACATGGCTAGCGCCATCGAACGCTAGAGGCTGTCGATAGCATCCGATCTGCCAATTCACTCCAAGTGCATTTTAAAGACACAAATCGACTGACAGAATTTCCTTAAAAATACTCCTTTACTACAAGGGTAATTCCGATACCCAAAGTTTGCGATCTGTTTTTAAAGAATAACCATCCCGTGCGTCTATATCCACGCTTCCTGCAATTGAAGGTGAATGTTATGCTCCATTGCAAGATTGCAAAAGCGCTCACAATACCCTGCAGTTTCCAAATTCAGCCCAAGCGCTGAAATAGCACTGAGTCGACTGCGACGCCGGCAAAGCATCGGCAGAATCGACTCTCACCAACCCCCTCTCTCAATCTCTCTCTTTACAAAATTAAGGTGCTGAAATAGCAGTGAATGAGCGCCTAAAAATGGTGATGAACAGGTTATGAATTTTGGTCAAAATTCATCACAACATCTTCACTAGGCCGACAGTGTCACCGGAGACGCCGCTCTCCGTAATTTCTCTCTCTCAATCTCTTTCTTTAAAAATTAAGCTGATAAATAGGTAGTGAATCAGTGCTTAAAATCATAGAAAGCGAAACAAAATTACGAACTTTGCCTGTCTCGCTCTGCCTGCGCAAGGGTAGAAACAAATTAGGCAAGCGCGATCGTGACAAAGGAAGAGAACAACAAGCGAGATTGAAATAGCAGATGTTGTGTTTCTCCCTCAGTACTCTTTTTCTATTTCTCAAAGGTAGGCGCCGTTTTTCCGCGGTTTTCAATTGCGCTTAACTTGTAAAGGAGTAGCATTGCTGTGATTAGTTATTTTCGAGTTCAAACATAAGTGCTTTAATCAAGAATACGTTTTTAGGTAAGTAATTTTCAAGTGTATTAAAACTATGTCTTGTATAAATTACTATAGCTTCTCATTATACCAGGGACCGTAACAGTTATAAGTTTTACTTTAAAAGTCATCGATTAATCATTATTCAACATCTTTTATTTATAAGTCATGAAGTAACTGTTATTTCAGACTTTTAAAATAAAAGTCAGAGAATAACAGTTATTTTCATGACTTTTATAATAAAAGTCTAAAAATAACTGTTATTTTTTGACTGAAAAAATAAAAGTCCTCTGTAACTCTTATGAGAAGACTTTTACTGAAAAAATCATTAAATAACTTTTATTTGGTGATCGAAAATATATAAGTCTTAAGTCTCTTTTGTTGGAATTTTAGAGGTTGCAATTTGTACTTGTACACAGTAATTCTTCAACATAATGAGATCGCGAATTCTTCAGACCAAGAGGAACCACAAATGACCATGGTCACATTTTATTAGTGCTGAGCAATAAAGCCGTTAATGACTTGTTCAACATAATGAGACCGCGAATTCTTCAGACCAAGAGGAACCACTAATGACCATGGTAACAAATTTATTGGTGCTAACCAACGAAGCCATTCATGAAATTTTTTAATCAGGAACCGCGATTTCTTGGTTTCTCTTGGTTACTCCCGTTACTCGTAGAGTAAAGGGGTATACAGTATTCGTGCAAAAGTATGTAACAGCTAGAAGGAAGCGTTTCCGACCCTATAAAGTATATATATTCTTGATCAGGGTCACTAGCCGAGTCGATATAGCCATGTCCGTCGGTCTGTCTGTGTCTATGTCTATGAACGCTGAGATCTCGGAAACTACAAAAGCTAGAAGGTTTGGATTAATCACACATATTCTTTGGCTTCCTACGAAGCGCAAGTTTGTTTCATCCGAGCGTCACGCCCACTCGTACGCCCACAGTCGCTTTAAAGAACTTTTAAAAAAGCCTGGCGCCCACATCTTTACAGGTTTTGTAAAAGTTTGAACGCCATTTTGTTGTGTTTATTAATACCTATCGAAATGCGGAACATTTTAAAATCGGACAATCCATTAAAAAATTATGAGCAAAAAATGAAATGGCCACTAGATGGCGCTGACGTCTGCGTATCTCCATCTCCCTCGCACTCCCTCTAGCTGAGTAACGGGTATCTGATAGTCGAAATAATCGACAATAGCGTTCTCTCTTGTTTTTCTTGCCATAGTCGGTATCACACATTGTTGCATCCAAACAACACTTTTCCAACGACTTCGAGTCAAATAACTGCTACTAGGCCATTGACTGCCTCAATTTCACATAGAATTGCATCTTTCACATGATTATTCTTAATAAATATATGTAAGGCACTGGGCCTGTTTATTGAATAGTACATAAGATATTTGTATGGAATAATGATAAATCAATGGTAGTTGGTTACAAAACGACTTCGAATAACGGAACTTAGAGCGACGACACTTAGAGCAACGGAATGTATTGACTCTTGACGACTTGAATTCAACTGGATTGACGATGTACCCTCCGGCGTACCAACTTCTTGTACTCGGACTTGATTCCACGGCGACGACTTTAATTTCCTCTTAGCTATATTCTCCCGATGTGATCTCTTCTGTAGTTCAACTCTCTGTGTGTTCCTTCCACTTTTCTTGCCCCTGTCTTTCTTATCTCCGTCCGATCTGGCCACCCCGTCGATACCGAAGCACAGCTGACCTGGCCGATGACAGCTATTGATATCGTGAACTAAGTTTTACATATATATTGAAATTAATCATAAAATGTGAACAAAGAATCTTGGTTTACGATACTGGCATTACCAATAAATGACAATGTAAGAACCAAAGACACTTATTATTACCACAAAAATATTTTTCCGACAACAAATACTTGAACATGCATATATCAATGCGGATACCTCCCTCTAAAAAATAAGTTTTATTTAATAGAAACGGAATACAGAGTTTATAATATTATTTTATGAATAATATGGATAATAAAAGTAGTTAAAAATAATTAGGAGATAGTAGAATAAATTAAGGAGGGGGTAGGGTCTTGCAAAAAAAAAATGTCGATTTTTTTTTTAAATTTTTTTCTTGTAGATTAACATCTTAAGACTTTAGGTACGTAAGTGCATCTTTAAGTGCGTTTTTCTCGAAACCACGTTTTGAAAGTCCGTGTTCATCGGCATTTCTAAACGGCTCAACCGATCGTTTTCAAATTTGTCGCATATTTTTCTGCATTAAAAAAACCCGCCCCCTGGGAAGCGTTTTTTTTTATTTTTTAACTTTAAACATTTTATTTTTAAGCCGAAAGTCAATTTTTTTAGGTGAAAAACCCATTTTTGACTTTGGACTTTCGGAAAAAATTCTTAAAAATAAAAAATTTAAAAAAGGGCTTCCCAGTGGGCGGGTTTTTTTAATTCTTAAGCGAATTGTAAAAACAAAATGGAAATCCGATCATTTTTAGCGGAGGTACAGTGAACAGGTACAGAAACGGAATACAGAGTTTATAATATTATTTTATGAATAATATGGATAATAAAAGTAGTTAAAAATAATTAGGAGATAGTAGAATAAATTAAGGAGGGGGTAGGGTCTTGCAAAAAAAAAATGTCGATTTTTTTTTTAAATTTTTTTCTTGCAGATTAACATCTTAAGACTTTAGGTACGTAAGTGCATTTAAGTGCGTTTTTCTCGAAACCACGTTTTGAAAGTCCATGTTCATCGGCATTTCTAAACGGCTCAACCGATCGTTTTCAAATTTGTCGCATATTTTTCTGCATTAAAAAAACCCGCCCCCTGGGAAGCGTTTTTTTTTATTTTTTAACTTTAAACATTTTATTTTTAAGCCGAAAGTCAATTTTTTTAGGTGAAAAACCCATTTTTGACTTTGGACTTTCGGAAAAAATTCTTAAAAATAAAAAATTTAAAAAAGGGCTTCCCAGTGGGCGGGTTTTTTTAATTCTTAAGCGAATTGTAAAAACAAAATGGAAATCCGATCATTTTTAGCGGAGGTACAGTGAACACCGCAAAACGCCTTTTTTGTGTTCCAGCAATCGCTTTGCCACCGATATATTAGCCGATAGTATCGGCTATAAAAATTAGTGGATATTCTTTAAATGACACTTAATAATATACAAAAGGTTTGAATTAAATCCATCCAACCAGTTTTTATAGAAAAAATCGCAAAGTTAGTCGATTTTTTGGTGCCAAAGACCCTACCCCCCCCTTAAAAATGTATTGCTTAATAATATAAGATGTATGCTAAAACACAGGTCGACAAAATCAGGACTTTTTTTGGCCCAAGACTAAACGCCACAAAATCAGAAAGGATTTTAGCTGTAGATTACTACCTCATACTTGGAATCTTTTCATCACGTCACAGTTCTGAGAAATCCGTGGTCAAAGTTCCAAATTTTCGATTTATAGTCACTGTTTGTGGCCAATAAAAACTAAACTCTTTGTAGCCCAGAGCCACAATTTGGTGGAAATGGTACTTTGAATCTTTAACTTCAACAGTGTCTAATCACTAAGTTGGGCGCCCTCTACTTCTTGAGTTACAATGAGTCAAAATTTGCCAAGTGGGCCACCTTTGTTCCGAAGGTCCGATTTTCATCAACTTTTTTACTTTTCCGGTTCACAACGACAATATAAGAACTTCATTTGAACGGTTTTGCGAAATTTTGAGTTTTACCGAAGTTATAGGGGTCAAAATATGGCATTTTTGACACTTTTTCGAAAAAGATGCACTCAGTCATTAATTCATAACTTCGGAACGGTAAGAGATATCTTTATGAAGTTTTCACTTATCGCTCAAGAATTATTATGGCCTTCCATAAAAAAATATAACAAAAAATTAAAATTTATTAAAAAAAAAAAAAAAAAATTAAAATTTATTTTTTTTTTAAATAAATTAAATTTTTTTTTAGTTTTTTTTTTCAGTGTTCTTCACCAGCTATAGAGTTTAAAACCATTTGAAAATGAAGTTTGATTCATTACGAAAAAGATAAAAAAAAAAGAATGGCCCGGCCAAAGGTTTTTCGCAATATCGATTTGAAGAAGGGCGCACAGCTGTTTTCAATATAAAAATTGAAAAGGCCGTGCATAGCTAGGTGACTCAACACAATTAAAGAGCGCGCGCGCCACCTAGATAACATATTCTCCATCCACTATCAAAACGTACGCAGTCTTCTAGGTAAACTTAGTCAAATTCACACTAATAGTGCTGCTTTTGACTTTGATGCCATCGTCTTAACCGAAACCTAACTTAATTCTTCTGTCTCCGATCATGAAATTTGTATGCATAAGTTCACAACTTATATTGTAGAATATATAGTACAATGGAAGGGATCGTCCTTCTTTTGCGGGTGGGGTCCTTATAGCAATTAAAAACGATTTTTCCTCTGAGTTGTTCCCTTACGCCAACAATGATGGAATTGAATTTATTGCAGTAAAAGTCCGCGTCGGTGCTACTTTTATTTCCCTTACTTGCTCATACATGTCTCCTTGCTCCGACATAAGCGTTTATTCAAGCCACCTTTCTGCCATTCAACTTGTGATGTCAGCCTTAGGCTGCGCTGACAGCCTCATTGTGATGGGTGACTTTAACCTTCCACTCGTTTCATGGCTTCCTTGCGATGATACAAACTTTTTGTTACCTAACACTACTCATGATTTCATCGAATGGATAACCGATCTTTCTCTTGTTCAAATTAACTCCGTTAAAAATATCCGCGACAGACTTATGGTTGCCTTACAACCAAGTTAATGTGTTGCACTTTATTAAAAAACAAGAAGGGGTTTAAATTTAAACTATATTTGGTATTTTGTATTGATAAATGATAACTGAATCGAGTACTAGCGTGAGATCTCTTTTTGGTGGGCTTTCGTAGCGTGGGTAAATGAGAGTGTGTGACCAGAGTGTATTGTTCGATAAATCTCTAATCTTGGAAGTCCGGGAAGTTTCCCGCCGATGCCAGATGCCAAAACATAAATCCGGGAAGTTTCCCGGCGATGCCAGATGGCAAAACATGATCGCCACAGACTTCTAGACCTGATGTTTGTAAGCGATTCGCTTGCAACTGTGTCGAGAGCTAACCCGAAATCCCTTTCGGGGATCGACTGGTCATTTTTATATGCATTCCAGAATATTGATTCTGCCTTTCATGCTTTCTACGCTTCTATTCTCTCGGCCCTGGATACATTTGCTCCTGAAGTTTCTTATTTAAAAACAAGAGAGAACGTTATAGTCGGGTGCCCCGACTATCAGATACCCGTTACTCAGGTAAAGAGAGTGCGAGGGAGATGGAGATAGAAACTTTGATCACGCATAACTTTTTAACGAATGATCCGATTTGAAAAATTTCTTCTACATTTCGATAGGTATTGATAAACACAACAAGAAAGGAAGCTAGCTTCGGCCAGCCGAAGCTTATACACCCTTGCAGATAAAAGAAATACCTTTTTAAGTTGTCTGAAATCAAAACGCCTACTTCCTGAAAAGTTACAATGAATTTTCTTATATTTGTTTGATTATTCGTATGGGAGCCTTAAGATATAGTGGTCCGATCCGGCCCGCTCCGACATATGTACTACCTGCAATAGAAAGAAGACTTTTGGGAAAGTTTCATTGCGATAGCTTTAAAACTGAGAGACTAGTTCGCATAGAAACGGACAGACGGACAGACGGACATGGCTAGATGGACTCGGCTATTGGTGCTGATCAAGAATATATATACTTTATGTGGTCGGAAACGTCTCCTTCACTGCGTTACAATATCTGACTGAAATTATAATACCCTCTGCAAGGGTATAATAAAACTGCATTTTTACTTTTCCGAAATATTTAAATTTTTAAAATCGTATATAAGCGATTGTGGGCGTTAGAGGGGGCGTGGCACCTTCTTTAAACTCCAAGAATCTTCATGCCAAATACCAATCCTCTAGCTTTTATAGTTTCCGAGATCACAGACGGACAGACGGACATGGCTATATCGACTCGGCTAGTGACCCTGATCAAGAATATATATACTTTACATGGTGGGAAACGCTTCCTTCTAGCTGTTACATACTTTTGCACGAATAAAATATACCCTTTTACTCTACGAGTAACGGGTATAATTATTAATATTATTTCTACGAATTTTAAAATTACCAAAAATTAAAGATAAATGTGAGAACAAGATTTTTGGTTTTGGTGTAAATCATGGTTTTTTTGAATATTATAAGTTGGTGATTTTTTTGTTAAAAAATATTATAATCGTAGTGCCACAGAAATTACAGCGCATAAGTGGCCTGATATGCTACTCAGAAACCCACCCCCATTTAACGCTCAGAAATTATCTACCCTCACACCGCCGCCTGCAAAAAGGAACAGGATTTCAAGAACACTAAAAACCAACATCTCACTTTCCCGCTGGGAAGTACCAAAGATAATATAAACACCAATGCCCTCTGCTCATTATGGACGCGTCGCGTTTGCATCCATTTATCGTTGAACGCGCCCAAATCCCACACAAAACTTGTTGGCGAGGGGCGCACAGTGTAAGATTTTGCCAAAAAGCGGGACTTTTAGCAAAAGTTGATGTACGTCAAAATAGCGTCGACCAGTTAGCAACGAAAGTGGAACGGTGGAATTTGGAACACTGGGGCCATTTTTATATTTTAAATTTTCTCGCTATTTGGGGGCCGAATTGAAAAATGTTTGATGCAAAATTGTTTAGAATTAAAATATCTATCGATCTATATAGGTTGGGGCCAAATCAGAGGTCTGCAAGTGTTTCAAAAATGCATTCGAAAAATCGGGTATCCACCATTTGGTTAACTGCTCCCCTCACAGAGGTTGTGCCAATATGCACGCTAAACCAGGTTATTAAGCGTTAATTCAAGCTTCTTGTCTGGAAGTTTTATCAAAATCAAACCCACAGATTTTGAGTAAAACGCCTAACAGTGAACCAACCTCGGATTTTTCCCATACAAAAAAGGGGGCCAAAAATTAATTTGTCTGGGGCTCCACTCATAGAGGTTGTGCCAACATGCACGGTAAATGGGCAGATTGGGGATCCTCCTAAGAACGTTTTGTGAACATTTCATGAAAATTAAACCCACAGTTTTCGAGAAAATTGATTTACAGTGTGGGGGTTAAATAGTCAAATTTTGAAATTGGTCGTTTCCCGCTGACTTCGCCAGCGAGACACCCTACAGCCATGACATCAACCATGTAAATATCCATACATTTTCTATGCAAACTTAAAGTAATTAATACAGATCCAACAGTTTACTGATTTTGGAAAAATGTAATAATATTTTTAAATTTTTTTTTTAGCTTCACTTAACTTTGTTTTACTTCTCTTCTTCTATCTATCTTCGAAAGTAAAGGGGATAACTGCTTTCTGCAGTGTGGCAACTCAACAACCGCAACAAAAAAACGTATTACATTTTTCCAAAATCAGTAAACTGTTAATTTCTACCAAACCACGGGATTGATTTTGATGAATTATACTTTAAAATGATCAGGAGGGCAAGTCCAATTATGGGGTGCATACATATTAATTGAAAATTTGCTATAAAAATATATAATTTTTTCGAAAAGGCCGCTAAAAAGTTGCTAATTGATAAAATATCGATATCGATTTTTTGTTGTTGTCTTGGCTATACTCGCTGGCAGGACAGTGTGACCGCGTGGGAAAAGCCTTAATTAAAATGACTTGATTTCTCGAAATCTGTGGGTTTGATTTCGCTGAAATTAATGCAGAAATTACTTAAAAACATGCCCTTTCTGTTGATGTACCGTGCAAGTTGGCACAACCTCTGTGAGAGCTGTATTAATTACTTAAAGTTTGCATAGAAAACATTAACATTTTGATGGTTTATGTCACGGCTCCGGACGCTGTCTCGCTGGCTGGACAGTGTGACCGCGTGGGAAAAGCCTTAATTAAAATGACTTAATTTCTCGAAATCTGTGGGTTTGATTTCGCTGAAATTAATGCAGAAATTACTTAAAAACATGCCCTTTCTGTTGATGTACCGTGCAAGTTGGCACAACCTCTGTGAGAGCTGTATTAATTACTTAAAGTTTGCATAGAAAACATTAACATTTTGATGGTTTATGTCACGGCTCCGCGCGCTGTCTCGCTGGCTGGACAGTGTGACCGCGTGGGAAAAGCCATAATTAAAATGACTTGATATCTCGAAATCTGTGGGTTTGATTTCGCTGAAATTAATGCAGAAATTACTTAAAAACATGCCCTTTCTGTTGATGTACCGTGCAAGTTGGCACAACCTCTGTGAGAGCTGTATTAATTACTTAAAGTTTGCATAGAAAACATTAACATTTTGATGGTTTATGTCACGGCTCCGCGCGCTGTCTCGCTGGCTGGACAGTGTGACCGCGTGGGAAAAGCCATAATTAAAATGACTTGATATCTCGAAATCTGTGGGTTTGATTTCGCTGAAATTAATGCAGAAATTACTTAAAAACATGCCCTTTCTATTGATGTACCGTGCAAGTTGGCACAACCTCTGTGAGAGCTGTATTAATTACTTAAAGTTTGCATAGAAAACATTAACATTTTGATGGTTTATGTCACGGCTCCGGACGCTGTCTCGCTGGCTGGACAGTGTGACCGCGTGGGAAAAGCCTTAATTAAAATGACTTAATTTCTCGAAATCTGTGGGTTTGATTTCGCCGAAATTAATGCAGAAATTACTTAAAAACATGCCCTTTCTATTAATGTACCGTGCAAGTTGGCACAACCTCTGTGAGATCTGTATTAATTACTTTAAGTTTGCATAGAAAACATTAACATTTTGATGGTTTATGTCACGGCTCCGCACGTTTAAGTAATTAATACAGCTCTCACAGAGGTTGTGCCAACTTGCACGGTACATCAACAGAAAGGGCATGTTTTTAAGTAATTTCTGCATTAATTTCAGCGAAATCAAACCCACAGATTTCGAGAAATTAAGTCATTTTAATTAAGGCTTTTCCCACGCGGTCACACTGTCCAGCCAGCGAGACAGCGTCCGGAGCCGTGACATAAACCATCAAAATGTTAATGTTTTCTATGCAAACTTTAAGTAATTAATACAGCTCTCACAGAGGTTGTGCCAACTTGCACGGTACATCAACAGAAAGGGCATGTTTTTAAGTAATTTCTGCATTAATTTCAGCGAAATCAAACCCACAGATTTCGAGAAATCAAGTCATTTTAATTAAGGCTTTTCCCACGCGGTCACACTGTCCTGCCAGCGAGTATAGCCAAGACAACAACAAAAAATCGATATCGATATTTTATCAATTAGCAACTTTTTAGCGGCCTTTTCGAAAAAATTATATATTTTTATAGCAAATTTTCAATTAATATGTATGCACCCCATAATTGGACTTGCCCTCCTGATCATTTTAAAGTATAATTCATCAAAATCAATCCCGTGGTTTGGTAGAAATTAACAGTTTACTGATTTTGGAAAAATGTAATACGTTTTTTTGTTGCGGTTGTTGAGTTGCCACACTGCAGAAAGCAGTTATCCCCTTTACTTTCGAAGATAGATAGAAGAAGAGAAGTAAAACAAAGTTAAGTGAAGCTAAAAAAAAATTTAAAAATATTATTACATTTTTCCAAAATCAGTAAACTGTTGGATCTGTATTAATTACTTTAAGTTTGCATAGAAAATGTATGGATATTTACATGGTTGATGTCATGGCTGTAGGGTGTCTCGCTGGCGAAGTCAGCGGGAAACGACCAATTTCAAAATTTGACTATTTAACCCCCACACTGTAAATCAATTTTCTCGAAAACTGTGGGTTTAATTTTCATGAAATGTTCACAAAACGTTCTTAGGAGGATCCCCAATCTGCCCATTTACCGTGCATGTTGGCACAACCTCTATGAGTGGAGCCCCAGACAAATTAATTTTTGGCCCCCTTTTTTGTATGGGAAAAATCCGAGGTTGGTTCACTGTTAGGCGTTTTACTCAAAATCTGTGGGTTTGATTTTGATAAAACTTCCAGACAAGAAGCTTGAATTAACGCTTAATAACCTGGTTTAGCGTGCATATTGGCACAACCTCTGTGAGGGGAGCAGTTAACCAAATGGTGGATACCCGATTTTTCGAATGCATTTTTGAAACACTTGCAGACCTCTGATTTGGCCCCAACCTATATAGATCGATAGATATTTTAATTCTAAACAATTTTGCATCAAACATTTTTCAATTCGGCCCCCAAATAGCGAGAAAATTTAAAATATAAAAATGGCCCCAGTGTTCCAAATTCCACCGTTCCACTTTCGTTGCTAACTGGTCGACGCTATTTTGACGTACATCAAAAGTTGAACTATTTTTGAGGTCGATGAGCATTAAGCAGCACTTTTAGAAATGTTCAACTATTACGATAACAGGCACAAAACAAAACAAACAATTTTTTTTTGGAAGATAACGGTTTTTAAAGTTGGACTTTAGAAATGCATGCAAATTTGCACTGAGAAGCGAGCAACAGTTGACAAAGTTTAGTCTTATCAATTGCATCGCGTGATCAGTGGGAGCAGCCAAAAGTTATTTTTCCCAGAAACTTTAGACAATTTTTAATCCACTTTCAAAAACAAAAACATTTTTTTGGGACCAAAATTTTTTTTTTCATTTTTTGAAAAAAGTGCCAAAAAGTAAGTGTATTTTTTCATGTTTCTGTTTTTTGATGGAAAAAACTTATATTATTCTATCGTATTCTATCCAACCAGAACATACATCATTCGCAGGCATTCATTCTGATTCAGAATCTAAAATAAAATCTTGCCCATATTTTGCCCAAAGACCTTCTATTTAGAAATGAGTGAAATAAGCCGTGCTGCATTTTTCGAAATTTGGTCGAAAAACGTAAAAACCGCTCAGCGAGACGCTCTTGTAAAGCACGCAGTGATGGTGTTTGGCAATGAAATTGATCACTCCAAATAAAAACAAGAGAGAACGCTATAGTCGGGTTGGTGTCCCGACTATCTAATACCAGTCACTCAGCTAAAGGGAGTGCGAACGCTGTAATCGGGTTGGTGTCCCGACTATCTAATAATCGTAACTCAGCTAAAGGGAGTGCGAGGGAGATAGATATATAAACAATTTTGATTGCGTATAACTTTTTAATGAATGGTCCGATTTGAAAAATGTCTTCTACATTTCGATAGGTATTAATAAACACTATAAAATTGCGTTTATATATTTTTAAAATCTTAAAAGATGTGGCCTCCAGACACATTTGAAAATCTTTTATGGCGATTGTGGGCGTTAGGGGGGCGTGGCACCTCGATGAAACAAACTTGCGCTGCGTAGGAAGCCCAAGAATATGTGTGTGAAATCTCAACCTTCTAGCTTTTATAGTTTCCGAGATCTCAGCGTTCATACAGACAGACAGACAGACGGATAGACAGACGGACAGACAGACATGGCTAGATCGACTCGGCTAGTGATCCTGATCAAGAATACATATACTTTACAGGGTCGGAAACGCTTCCTTCTACCTGTTACATACTTTTGAACGAATACAATATACCCTTTTACTCTACGAGTAACGGGTATAACTACACATGAGTAAACTGTCTTTTGAGTTTCAAAACAGATTTGAGAAATCTAGGAGAGATAAGGCCAGGTTTCTTGCTAATAATGTAAGTTGGCTTCAGGTCACATTAAATGGCGAAGACTATCGCATTGATGTCATTGCTTCCACCTCAAGTACAAGAGGGAGGACACAAAAAGCCTTTTCTGAGTGTTGTCCTAAAACACAAAAAAGGAAAAACCAAGAATTTTTGTCATCGATGGATGAGGATCAATTGCTATCAGCCGCAGAACAGGCTTTGCGGGCGGACGGAAAACGGGATTCAGCTAAATTAATTAATCAATTATCAAATGCTCCCGCGTTCACGAGGACTATAATTAAGAAAGCTAAATTATCTTCTAATGGCACTTCAAAGCGCCTTTCAGCAGATCAAGTACTTTCCCTTATGATAGACAGTAAATTGTCAATGTACCAATACAATTCTTAGAGGTAGGATACAAAAATTGTCTGTCCAAAATTGTATCCATGTTTTGATCTTATGCACAGTTTTCTGATATCATCCGATCCGTTTATAGCAAGTTTGCGAGCACCACCAAATACTAAACACTTAGAGCTTCCAAAAGATGTGTCCCAATTTTTTTCAAAAGATGAATACACTGACGACAGCTGTGACTAGAATTCGAAGTCGGACTAGCTTGCCAAAAACAAGTATTAAAATTTTTCTATGAAGTTTGAATTGTTACCATTTAACATAAAAAAATCTTAAAAATATAAACCAAATTTTTTTTGTTTTTATTATCAAATATCTTTAATATAAAACCTTATTTGCAGCTCTTCAGCTTAAACCATCGAAGTTACAGCTAAAAACATGAGCATTTAACCAAAATCCAACATTTTCTAAAAAAAAAAAGGTGGTCTCCAAAAATTAAAAACAACATTTTTTAAGTTGGTGAGAATTATAGCAAAAAATACAAAAATAGTTAAAAGTTTCGAATTTTTTTAAAATATTTTTATTGGGAATTTTATCTTAAAAAAATCAGTTTGTTCCATTTTTTACGCCCCCAAAAGTGCCACGCCCATTTCTTTATGTCTAACATAGCTTACTAGAATATTCACTCCAATTTTGAAGCCGATATCTTAAAAAATACGACTCCTACTGATTTAAGTCCCCCTAGATTGGCAAAATCTGACACTGGGGGGCGGAGAGGGGAGGGTGGAAAATTGCCGCGTTACAGGGCTGCGAAGTCAACTTTGTGGCATTTTTCAGCAGTATTAACCAGGCATGATAATTTTTCTGTACCCGAAACTGATAAGAAGCGGGTAAGTTAAAAACATTTATTGTTGATATTGAATTATTTACAGATTTTTATTGAACTTTATTTCGTGTAATTTTGGTTTTTGATATGCCAAATGATCTGGCCATAGTTCAGTATTTCGAGGATGATATAAGCGCATAAAGGGTAGTAGCAGTACGTTTATCCAATGGAATGGCCCGTTGGTCGTTGCAGCACAGGCACATGGGCGTTCTTCCCCGGCTCCATGATCATGAGGTTTGCTTCTTGGTCACGTGCGCCCGCCATTCGTCCTTCAAGGCGACCTCCTGGTCCCATTTGAGCGCAGGTACAAAATCTGCTTCGACCATAGAGGGCCATTCCATATTCAAGTGACACACGTTGACAGGCGACTGCTGGAAAAGTGCACATAACCCTCCTTCTGGCGCACAATATCCTCGTAGTCCTTTCAGCCCCGGCTCAGATTCTGATCACTGACGTGCCGCCGCAGAAGCTGCAGCTACTGCTGTCGCGGGTCGTGTCAGAGAATTATTTAAATTCCTGTTCAGATCTATATATATGAACGCCTTCTGCAGCAGATCCTTTTGCTTTCAGCACTCCCGGGTTTCCGACGCATTTGTTTGCCGCTACCCGATCTTTAATGGGAGCTCCACCAACTGCTGGATGTGGTAACTGCTTTCATCATTGCAGCAACGTTTCCACATATATTTACGCTGTTCAAATGCTGTTCTCAGATTGTATTTATCAATAACAAATTATTTAAATCCATTGTTTACTTCAGCTCGCAAATGACAATAGCAGAACAGCTGTTTTCAGACGCGTTTGCCAATGGAAACGCCTCACGTCCGCCTATCGCGTTGCCAATCGAAAATACCGAAAAATACCGAAAAAAAACCGCCAAGTGGAAAAATGCCTTAAGATTGTTTTTTAAATTATTTTTGTAGTTTTTTTGTTTGTTTTTTAATTTTTTAGTTTTTTTGTTGTTTTTAAATTTGTTTTATAGTATTTTGTTTGTTTTTTAATTTTTTTGTTGGTTTTTTATTTTTTTTGTATAGAGTTTTTAAACGCTTATGGTACTTTATCATGATCAGCAAAAAAAGTTGAACAAAATTGGTAAAAAAAAATAAAGTTCTAAAAGCAGAAGCATTTTAAGCAAATCTTTTAAGCGGCGTGCCAATAACACATTATAAATGGAAGGATAACACCAAAAAATAAAGGAAAACTGCCTGTAGGAGTTGCGGCAATACATTTCGCCATGCCAACAGCGAATTTAAAGCTTGCGACCCAGGTCGGTTAAACATTTTGTCATATTTTAAAATTGGCGCCAGTTGATGTTTGCTGTTTGTCAACAAACCCAGCTGATTGAGAGTAAGACCATGCTACATGCATTGCGGATGAACTCCGAAAACTTCGGCCACACTAAAAGATTAATATTTTTCGACTAGTAAAACTCTTAGCCGAAGTGAGTACTAGGCTTTAGGAGCAAAAGGACAGCGATAATGATCAGGAAGTTGTATAGTTTGTCAATCTGCTCTGACTCAAAACTTCTGAGTGATCAACTACTTGAACATTGTTGACAACGTTAGCTGAGTCGCCATCGGCCTTCGAGGACTTGTCTCCTACATTGCATTTATTTAGTCAGGACCAACTTAAGATTGTATTTTTCTTGGTCATGGATCTGCGCCAGCTATAGATCCTTTAGTCCTTTCTGGCAGGATTATTTTTATATTCTTGCAGAGGGTATTATAATTTCAGTCAGATATTGTAACGCAGTGAAGGAGACGTTTCCGACCACATAAAGTATATATATTCTTGATCAGCACCAGTAGCCGAGTCCATCTAGCCATGTCCGTCTGTCCGTCTGTCCGTTTCTATGCGAACTAATCTCTCAGTTTTAAAGCTATCGCAATGAAACTTTCCCAAAAGTCTTCTTTCTATTGCAGGTAGTACATATGTCGGAGCGAGCCGGATCGGAACACTATATCTTAAGGCTCCCATAGGAATAGTACGATTTTTTTTTATACCCTTGTTTATTTTAAATTTTATGTAGGCGTGGTGATTTTGAACAATTAGAAACCATGACAACCAAAACGTATTCAGTTCAGTTGAGTTCAAAGTGTTCATGTGTTCAGTTCAGTGCTCAGAGTTAAGTTCAAAGCTAATAATAATAATAAATAATAAAAAAGTTTTTGGTTCAGCTTAACGCTAAAACAGATCAACGTGAAAACAGTTTCTTGTTCGGCTCAACAATACCAAAAGTTTTATTTGCAAAATTGTTAAAAATTTCTACAAATTATTCAAAATGCCGCCACTGTATATCGTTAACAATTAGCGCCTTGAAATTCTCTAAAGAAAACGGAACAAAGCGTTAAGTTCAATGTTAAAAATAAAAATGTACATTGCTTTCTTTGACTTTTTATTTTAACTGCAAGGGTATATAAACTTTGGCTTGCCGAAGTTAGCTTCCTTTCTTGTTAGGTTTGGTTTTTTTCAATAGCACTAAGGATGTCCTTTTTGGCCAGGAAATGTCCTTTAGGACTTTTCCAGGATAACTGCCTTCAATTTGGATAGCCTTTATCGCATCTGCCCTTTGCAAGTGCGGCTCTTTATAAAGGGTTTTCGGGACTAAGAATGGAACAAGGTGAATTCCATCGTTCCCATTGAAATGCCCGATCTCTTCTCTTCAATGCACCCAGCTTGAACTTCCCCATGATGAAGTTAGTGTTCAACGCCGATACATTCACCTGCAAAGTGTCTAATTTCCGTGTGACAACGGTTTTTAAAATCAGGCCACGATAGTGCATCCACCTGTTCACCAAAGGTGTCTTGTTTCCGCGTTCGGCGCGTGCCGACGGAAACGTGGAACACTTCTGCATGCTAAGCGTCTTCCACGATAATTATGTAACTTATGAGGTGGGGTTGGATATTCTTACGTAATTAACGACGGTGGGTGACACGTGACATTCTTGTTCTTGCACCTGCTGTCTGCATGATCAATTACATAACTGATTATTTCCGAATGCTCTTCTTCGGATGATGCCGAAGCTGTAATAAATATGATTACTGGGTTCCATATCCCGCCTGTGATTGCAGACGTTCCCGAGGTATTAAATCCTACCAATGCCGAGTCTGCCATAAGATCCATCCGCTACAGAAAGCCACCGCTTTCTGTGGCTTAGGGCCGAGAAACGGCTCTAGGAAGTATGTACGTATCCACAAGTACTGCTTTAATTGCTCAAACCGATCCTCTCTTCCATGATGTTCCTGAATCTGCTCTACTGAGGCTCTTGCTACAGATGTCATCGCAAGGGGGGAGAATGTTAACGGCAAAAGGGCGTTTAATTTCTGGAGGCAATGGCAAGCGGCAGTTTTCCCCACATTTTCATATCTCGCTCGCTTGCACTGCCCTTCGGTCTCCCTCTCCCGCTCTCCGCTCTGCTATGGAGCCGCTAAGCTAAACTTCTTGTAAGCAGTTCCAATATTTAAGAGTACTAAAAAACACACGCATATCGTTTAACTTCTTATTCTTGGAATTCTTTTTCTTCATTTGCTGCTGAAGACATTTTTTTATTTTTTTTTCAGGACCACTTAATTTGCTCGCCCTCTCCCTTCGGTTTCGTGGTTTGTTTGTGCCGATCAACTGCGGGCTTAAGCGATTATCTGTGGTTACACAGTTCCGCTTAAAATTGCAACAGCGATTTTAAGGGGCTGTGCGCCAAAGGTATTACATACATCACACTCTAGCAGTTTTCGTCGAAGTGAGTACTAGGCTTTAAGCGAAAATTACCTCCGTGTGCACAGGCTATAAAGTGCGTTCGGTGTGTTGTTTAAGCGAAGGACGGTAACACACATAGCTCATATAATTCAATTTGTACTTCATTTGTGAATATTCACAAATCACTTTAATTAAATGAACTTAAATTTGATTGGCTAAGCTCCGTTTGATCTTTATCTTAACTCATAATTTGTAAACACGTAGTGATCAGGGAGCGGCCAAAGCAGCTGAATGGTATATTGATGTGATTAAAAACAGTGAATTAAATGTTAAATGGTATTTTTGTCGCATCCTTTTCTATAGCCATCACCCGCTCTTGGTCTTATGTTTTCAAACAACAAACAGAAAGTGTAGTACCAGCTGCTGTGCTGGATCAAATATATCAACAAAGAAAAGAGTGAATAAAACTGCTGAGCTGGATCAAATATATCAACAAAGAAAAGAGTGAATAAAACTGCTGAGCTGGCTAATCAGATTATATACATACATACATATATTGTTTTGTGAAAAAGGTGAGGCCACAAAAACTTCCAGATTTCAAATGTTGTTTTGTCAAAACAGCATGTACAATGTACATATGTAGTACATTAGTCATTTGAGTTGAGCGTATGTCGGGAATATTTGTCAATTGAGAAGAAATTGTCTTAAGTTCGGCTAAAAATGGAGTGTTAAACTCGTACATCAACCTTTAAAGTAAAAGGTATGTAGCTCTAAGAAATATCTTCATTTTTTGATTCCTATGGGACCTATAGGATATAGACTAGACATCTGCATGACTGGAATCAAACAGGCTTTGAAATGATTCCATTCGAATAAAATAGAGTTGAGTAAGTGCTCAGCACGCTATGACTAGAATGGATTGAATCTTGGTCCGTATAGAGTATGACAGCAAAGGCCTAGAGTTTAACGAGTGATAACGAAAAACAGAATGTCATATTTAAATAGGCTGAAATCATTCCAGTTATTCGAATCCTTTCGATTTTCTTATATGACGTCATAAGGGCAAAATAGAAAATTAAATTTGTTTTGATATATATACATACACTAGCAGGGTCGGTAGCCCGCAGCTTCGCCTGCGGAAATTAAAATTGAAAATGAAGCATAAATTTATCTTTACTACTTATTTTAAAATTAAAAACTTCCTTATTTTTAGTCTTCAAGCAGAGAAAAGATTTTATCAAAACTTTTTTCCTTAATATCCGTAAAAACAACAGTATTTTGCCCTATGAAAAGTAAATACAAAAACTTGAAAAAAAAACGTATGTGTTTTTTTAAATCTTTCTAAAATTCTTTTGGATTGTTGACATACATAAGTTAACAAATGGACAAAATGGAAACAAACAAATTCTTTTTTCGACACAAATCCCTACACTAATTTTGTTCAAAACATTAGTACTTTGTCCAAAACATATTGTTTAAATATAGAATGTTATACTGCGTTGAGCATGTAATTAAATTCCCAATCCATTGCCATTAAAGCCTTAAAACATTATTCTAAAAAACATTTTTTGAGAAAAAAATTGATAAGATACGAATTTGATAAAATTTCATATTTTTTAAAATATTAAACTCTTTTTCAATTTCGGAGATTTTTGACCATTGCTGCTCTTAGCCAGATAAATTTATACATTTTTTTTGTATGCATGAAAAGTACAAAAATATTTATTTCAAAGCAGTACTTTGTCCAAAACAAACTGCCAAAATATGGGCTATCACGCCGCGTTAAGTTCGTATTTCAATTCCAAATCAATTAGCGTTTAAATCTAGAATACAAACTTGTTTGTATTTGTTACATAGCTTTCCAACAACCAAAATAATAATTTTGGTTAAGATTTAAGAAATTTGAGGGAATATTTTTAATGTGAGTTCGCCTTGAAATGTTACAAACGCTTCAAAATGTGATGGGATGATTATCCTTTGACAGTTGAAAAAATTACTGTCTCCAATTCTAATTTAAAAAAATTGAAGCAATAGTAGCGCTTTAAGTGGACATTTTTGAATAGAATGCCAAAGGAAGGATAATTTTAGGGTGGATTTTATTTCATCGGTCCTTCAAAACAAAACCTGTTGATCTTGGCCATGCTACCTCGTTCTACCTTTTCTCCTTTGTTAATTGCCCCTGTATTTTTTGTTTTTTAAAGATTCCATTTTTAAACTATTTAAACCGAGTAATGTTTACTCTTTGTAAAGATGTTATTTCTTGATAATTAATTAGTTACCTAAGAATGTAGCAAAGGTCATTTAATGCACATGGGTAATAAAAAGGTGGTAATACTATACATTAGCGGGCTCACCCCCGAAATTCGCGAAAAAATTATCCTCGATGGACCGCGATTTCTTAAGAATTTACGTGCAAAAAGAACTTGGCGGTCGGCCATGGTTCTCTTGTAATTGAATTTCAAAGTTCCCGGTTTTGCTATAAAAAACAAGGGTGCTTTTCTCATACTTGCTATAAAAATCGAGTTGTCTTTCAAGTTTCCGTAATATTCAAATTTGTATCAAAAATTTGTGTTTATTGATTCATATTGTTCAACATGACGTGCCAGTCCTGCTCTGTAACGTTTGGAGAGTTTCTCGGTATGGATGAGAAAGCTCATTTCCGCTTTTTACAAGATCACGGAGTTGTTTTGGACAAGCGCGACTGTCCAACCTGCCTTAGCCCATGCAAAGTGGTCAAAGACGGTGGAACAATGATGTTTGTATGATGTATGTTAAATATGAAATTAAAACATCGTGCAAGTACAAATTAAAAAAAAAATGCAATGAGTCACAAGTAAAATTTGGCATGAAATTAAAAAAAAATCGCGGCGATTTTTTGTGACCACGCGATAAGCGATTGTCTGTATGAACGCTGAGATCTCGGAAACTATAAAAGCTAGAAGATTGGCATTTTGCATGCAGATTCTAGGAGTTCCTACGCAGCGCAAGTTTGTTTTTAAAAGGTGCCACGCCCCCTCTAACGCCCACAATCGCTTATATACGATTTTAAAAATTAAATATTTCGGAAAAGTAAAAATGCAGTTTTATTGTGTTTATCAATACCTATCGAAATGTAGAAGAAATTTTTCAAATCGGACCATTCCTTAGTTATGCGTGATCAAAGATTCTATCTCCATCTCCCTCGCACTCCCTTTACCTGAGTAACGGGTATCTGATAGTCGGGGCACCCGACTATAACGTTCTCTCTTGTTTTTTATAGATTTAAACGCTTATCGATTTTGAATTTAATTACATGCTCAACCCAGTATGACATTCTATATTTAAACAATTAGGGTATTCAATTGCGTTGCAAACGTTTGAAAAGTGTAAAAGTGTAAGCAGTTCCAACAACAATTGCCATACAAAATAGTTAGCAAGGCCTACAACACCCCAGCCTATGTATACAAATCTGTTGTACTTGTGTAGAAATAATGGTTTAAAATAGAGGTTTTAAATACTAAAAAAAATACTAAAAAGTCGGGTTTGAGTCTATGGTGAGTCA
This sequence comes from Drosophila lutescens, assembly GCA_037075285.1. Taxonomy (NCBI): domain Eukaryota; kingdom Metazoa; phylum Arthropoda; class Insecta; order Diptera; family Drosophilidae; genus Drosophila; species Drosophila lutescens. The sequence goes on along the minus strand of JBAMCF010000024.1, from coordinate 27,547 downwards.
ACCTAAAAGCCGATTGACGCTTAAGAATTCGCGTGTAGATTTTGTTGCTCTACTTTTGGCGACTAATGTTTTTTTTCTTGGTAAATGCTTTTGTTAAACTATGCATATATAACCTCCATATGCCAAAGAATTCGCGGTCTTATTTTCGGTTATTTTGATATTTAATTGACGGCTTGCTTATATAAGACGGAAAGGAAATGACATACTTGACCAAGATGTTGGCCACCCAATAAGCTGAAGAACTCGCGGTTTAAGCAAATTTTTGGTAAAACCAAATAAGAATGACTATAATAATGAGAATGAGTATGTCTATGAGCATGTCCGTCCTCAGCCATTTAACGCCTAAGAAATCGTGGACTTCTCATATAAAGTAAAAAAAAGGGGGCCATTTTTGTGTTCATTTGTCAATTTTATTTTAGGCAAAGCCTCCCTTGCATTTCTTTCTTCCTCAAAAATCATCAAGCAATACCAAAAATAGGAAGTTAGCCTTTTATTGTACGTCAATATCTTGCAACGATTTTGGAAAAAAGGTCGTTCACAATTTTTGTCTGGCAAACTTAAAAATTTTACACTTTTGCAACGCAATTGAACACCCTAAATATGTTTTGGACAAAGTACTAATGTTGTAAAGAAAATTAGTGTTAGGATTTGTGTCGAAAAATGAATTTTTTTGTTTCTGTTCTGTTCTGTGCAGCAAGCAATAAGAATTTTAGGAATTTTTTTGCAATTTTTTTTTTTAATAATTCCTAAGTAGTTTGCGTATGATAAAATCTTTTCTCGGCTTATGGGCTAAAAATTACGAATTTTTTAAATCTAAAATAAGTAGCAAATATAAAGGTATGCTTAATTTTCAATTTTAATTTCCTCAGGCGAAGCTGCGGGCTACCGACCCTGCTAGTATTTAATATGTGTGCATAATACATATCCCTCCTTTTGAAAAATAACATAATATAATGGAGTTATTTTCTAGTATTAATTTTACAAACTTTGAGAAAAAATGATATTATTTATAGCAATAATATTTCATTTTTCTTTTGTTCTTAATTTGTCTTTCTATTTTTTAAAAATTTTCTTTTTATTATTATTATTGTGTATTCTTATTTAGATATATCTATTTTTTAAAAATTTTCTTTTTATTATTATTATTGTGTATTGTGTGACATATTTATGAAATAAGAGTTTTAATCTATCTTTATGTACTATTTGCTTTTTATTTGTATTATTTATTATAGTTGTGTTATCTCTATCTCCTATTTGTTCTACCTTATAAGGACCTGTATATTTCAAATCTAACTTATGTCCTGTTTTCATTTCCATTTTTCAATAAAACCTGATCTCCTATTATTATATCGAAATCTAAACTAGTTTTATCGTAACTAATTTTCTGTTTTAGCTTATGAGATTCTAGCATTAGTCTATCTCTCTTAAATCCCTGTTCTAATCTAAATTTGGATTCCTTTGCATAATCTTCTTTATTATAAAGGGGTTTTATTTTATCTATGCTATTAAAATGTTTTGGTAGATTTGAAATTTTACCAAAAATTAGCTAATATGGACAGTAGTCATGTGCAATAGATGGGGTTGTATTAAAACAATATACGAAGTATCGCAGCCATACATCCCAATCTATTTTGTCAACTGAGATGTATGAACGAATGTACTCATTGAGTGTTCTGTGGCTTCGCTCCACTTTACCTACTGTCTGGTGGTGGTGTGCAGTTGAAGTTATGTTTTTAATATTTAAATATTTACATAGATCTTCAATAATTGAATTTTTATATTCTGTTCCCATGTCCGTAATGAACGTCTTCATTGGACCGTACTTTAAATTAAAAACTTCAAATATAGCTTTTGCTACTGTATTTGCACTTTTATTTGGCATAGGTATAGTTACTAGGTATTTAGTTAAATCGCAGATGAGTGTTACTGCGTATTCGTTTCCATTATTAGATTTTGGAAGTGGACCAATAGTATCTACAATTACTATATCGAAAGGTCTATGTGGAGTTTCGGTTATAGTTAGTAGGGTCTTAGTATGTTTAGTCATTTTTGACTTTTGGCATTTAGGACATTTCTTTATGTACTCTTTTATGTCTTTGGACATATTATTCCAGTAATAGTGTCTCAGGACCTTGGCCAAGTTTTTTGGTATTTGGTTATTGGCATGAAGATTCTTGGAGTTCCTACGCAGCGCAAGTTTGTTTCAAGAAGGTGCCACGCCCCCTCTATCGCCAACAATCGCTTATATACGATTTTAAAAATTTAAATATTTCGGAATAGTAAAAATGCAGTTTTATTGTGTTTATCAATACCTATCGAAATGTAGAATTTTTCAAATCGGACCATTCGTTAAAAAGTTATGCGTGATCAAAGTTTCTATCTCCATCTCCCTCGCACTCCTTTACCTGAGTAACGGGTATCTGATAGTCGGGGCACCCGACTATAACGTTCTCTCTTGTTTTATTTATATTTTGTTGTATTTTTTTATGTGTATTTTTTGCATTTTTTCCAACTTTTTTAACTTTGGCGAGGTGTAGCTTCTAAACTAATGACTGGAACTCAATGCTGTGTATAAGAAAGTTAAAGAACATTCTATTACCTGTAAAATGAGTCTAATATGACCCAAATCAGGTTATCAGAACTCAAGATAGAAAATAAAAAAAGGCCAAAAACGTTTTTTACACTTTAAAAAAAATTGACACCATACAAAAAATTTTAAGTGCCCATTCCTTATTCAGAGAGATGTACTTAACCGGAAAATTAAGGTTGTCTTCGATGAGGAAGAGGTCGATTTTATTTTGTAAACTGGTGTTATTGGATAGTCGGGACACCAACCCGAGTACAGCGTTCGATCTCCCTTTAGCTGAGTGACGGGACTTGGCGATGGCTTCATTCATGGTTGCAAAATTGCCTGCTTCCAATATTGTTTTGAGGCGGCCATGCTCAAAATTTTTCACCATTGTGGTGATGGCTTCCTTAGTGCTGAATTTATCAGCGTGTTCGGCCGATAGGCCTTCATCAATATACGAAGCTTCTAGGCCTGCAGTTTTACCTTTTTGGCTTGTTTTTGCCATTTTGGCCCTAACTACGTCGGATGTTTATCCGACTATAGTATCTTGCAGTTTTTTAATTAAAGCTTCTATTGTTGTTTCGTTTTGGACTCCGTATAATATCGATCCAATTATTTTGGATTTGTTGACTTCTACAGTCAAAATCTCGAGTGTACCTTTCGTAAGGTTAACCAACTTCAAAGCTGTTACGAATCTCTGAAGGTATATCCGTTGCCCGTTAAACTCCGGGATGGCATTCGATATTTCTTTAATGTATGCCCTTTGGGCAATTATCGCCTCAGCCATTGTGGTTGGTTTTATTTCTACAATGCTGTTGTTAGAATCCGAGTCGGTCAAGTCAAGTCCTGGTCTGATAATTCAGATTTTTCTCTAATCGGGATCTGTAGAGATAGGGTCGTCAGTCTCAGCTTGTACTGGTGGGTCTGATGATTCTGACTCTCTCTAGCTTCTATCTTCAACGGTGTGTTTAGGATAGTTGGTACTGAAATTGTTAAGTCGTACTTTTGCTATATAGCTATTAGGTTATCCCGTAATTTGTTTAAATATTTTGATACCTGAGACCAATGGGCTTTGTTTAGCCTGTCTCTCTGATCGTGTTTTAGTATAAGCGCTGTATTGAAGCGGCTTACTAATATTTCGGCATGCTTGTTTACGGTGTTTTGCTGTGCTGGCCGGGGTCTTGATAATGACTTATAAGATCTGTCAAAATCAATTTTTATATTATTTAGTTCTTTATATAATTCGTCCCATTTCATTATTTAATGCAATATTTTCTAGATTCTTGAAACCATCAATGAAAGATGTCTCCCAAGTATCTTGTTATTGTTAATAACTGATTTAATTTTTAGGGTCGGGACGGTGCTCAATACTATCGCCTTCTGTGTTCTTGAGCAATGTATCAAGGGGGAAAAGCCTAAGTTGTACCTATTCATGTACTCATATTCGAACTCATTGATTAGTAGAGGCTCAGCTCCTTTTTCGATTATTGATAATACCCTGAAAATACCTCTGAAAGTTTGGTTCCTTATCAAGAGTGATTCTAATACACTCTGTAGTATTCATATTTTTTATAATTTTTTTTATTTATTTATTTTTATTGTACATTAGATAAGATTATTGGATAAAATAACATCTATATTCAATATATCAATATATGGATAAACATATTGTAGGGGTCCGAGTGATGCTATTATCAAAAAGTACTTGTTGTTTCTTGGTTTTAATAAGTCTTTATTATCGCGTCCACACTTCACGCTTGCAAAACGACGACTGACTCTCTCCTTGTTCCCTACCTCCGTTCTCTGGTTTTTAGGGTTGCATTTCAACCAACTCCGTATACATACATAATTATAATATTCGCGTATACATACATAATTATAACATTTCCGTATACATACATAGTTATAACATTTCCGTATACATACACAATTATAACAGTAATCGTTGGCCTTATACATAAACTTAGAGTTATACTTGTTGTTATATTTATTATTATACGTGTGTTTGTGCATTTGGAACTATAACAGGCGATCCTGCTAGAATTCGGCCTATTTCACTTCTTATTTCACTATTTCAACTTATCTTATTTCTATTAATCCAAGGTTTTATGTTTTGGCTACTCCATATGCCCTTATACGGGTTACGTGTCAATTGGAAACCCTCAACATCTCTTATTAAAAATCTATCATATCACAAAATCTTGTCTATCATATATGGCCCTTTATGTTTTGGGATTAACTTTCTTGATTGTCCTGGCGTGCTGTCAAAATTTTTGACCATTATATAGTCACCTACTTTGTACTCAGCTACTTCTTTCCTTTTTTCATTATAATGTTTTTCGTTGTTCATCTGTGCTTCTTTTTGCTTTTGAGCTGCTTTTCTTCGAATTTTACTTAAATCTCTACTCTCCTTTACATTATTCATTTCCTCAAGTTTTTGTTTCAGCTCATCCACAACTTTTCCCTTTTGTTCAATGCCAAACAACATCCTACTTGGAATTTGACTGATACTTTTTTGCATGGTATTGTTAAGTGAATATTCTACGTTTTCAATCACAGTGTCCTAGTGCATACCTTTCTCAGAATCCGTTAACTTGGCTATCATTGGGCCCAAACTCCGATTTACCCTTTCTACTTGGCCATTGGCTTGCGGAGATCCCGTTGCAATTTTAACATGTTTTATACATAGTTTATTTAAAAATTCCGCAAATTCCTCTGATGTGAAACAGCTACCCCTGTCTGATATAATGCATACTGGCCTACTATAAGCACGAAAATAATGTGTTAAAGCTAGTATAACTTCCTTGGTCTTTGTTGTTCTCGTCGGATACAGTCTTATAAATTTGGTAAACCCATCTATAACAACAAACAAATGCTTATAAGATCTTCCTGCATTAATTGGTCCGTAATGATCTATGTGTACGAGCTCAAATGGTTTAGTTTCTTTCGGAATACTATGTAAAAATCTCTCACTTTTTCCGGACTTAGTTGAATATGCAATACATCTTAGACAATTTTCTATATGTCTTACAACCTTTTCCTTCATTTTTGGAAACCAATATGTCTTCACTATTGCATCCATAACTTTGTCCCTTCCAACGTGCCCAATTTCATTAAGATATTTAAACAGTACCATTTCTACCATTTCCTCCGGAACATAAAACAGTAATCTGCCATCATTAACTTTTCTATACACCACCCCATTTCGCATTTCAAACAACTTGTCTTCTGATTTCTCTAATTTCTGTATTATTTATTATATTTTACTATCTCTGTGCTGGCAAATAATTAAGTTTTCCTCAAAGCTATTAGTTTCTATTACACAAATATTTGAACATCTGCTTAACGCATCTACATGCTGCATTCTCTTTCCTAGCCTGAGTTCTAAAACAAAATCATATTCCAATAATTCTAACGCACATCTAGCTATCCTTGGGTTCAACTCGACTTTGTTTAATGTTAGCGCCAACGAATTACAATCAGTGACTACCTTAAATTTCTTTCCTTGAACATTAATCCGAAACCTCCTTAGCGCATAAATAATCGCTAATGTTTCTTACTCGAAACTGTAAAACTTTGCTTCATCTTTTGTGGTAGCTTTGGAAAAAAAATATAGGGTGTAGTTTATTATCATCTTTTAAAATATAAAATGTCATACTGCGCTGAGCATGTAATTGAATTCCCAATCCATTGCCATTCAAGCCCAGAAACATTAATCTTATTATTAAAACATTCTATTTCCCTTTCTCCAAACGTAAATTCTCTATCCTTCTTAAGTAAATCATACATCGGCTTAGCTATCGTTGAAAAATTCTTTATAAATCTCCTGAAGTAGGAGCATAGCCCCAAAAAACTCCTAACTAAATGTACTTTGTCCGGGACAGGAAAATTTTGCACTGCTTCTATGCCTTTATTGTTTGCCTGAATTCCTTTGCTCGTAATAACAAAACCTAAATACTCTTCACTCGATTGTAAGAATTCGCACTTGTCCATCCTTAATTACAGTTCATTCTTTAATAATCTATTTAATACCTCTTTCATTGTTTTATAATGTTCTTCTATATTCTCACTAGCTATCATAATATCATCCATGTATATAATTACTTTGTTTTTTCTTATCATATCGTCAAAAATTTTTTTGATAAACCTTTGAAATACCGCAGGAGCGTTTTTCAACCCCATTGGCATTCTCAAAAACTCATATTGACCTAACGGTGTGATGAACGATGTATACTTACTGACTCCTGATCAACAAATACATGGAAATACCCGTGCTTCAGATCTAACTTAGAAAATATAGTTTTATTAACAAGCCTGTCCAACAAATCGTCAATTAGTGGCAACGGATAGTTGTCTTTCGTTGTTCCTTTATTCAATTTTCTATAATCTATACATTACCTTAGATCCCCTGCTTTTTTTCTTACCAAAACTATAGGTGACCCATATTCAGAATCACTCGGTCTAATAATATTGTTTTTCAAATATTCATCCAACAATACTTAAAACTTTTCCTTTTCCATATAAGATAATCGTCTTGGCGAACATCTAAACGTTTTTGAATTTTCTAAAGTCAATTTAATTTGACATTTTATTTCGGGATTTTCTGGTCTTGGTTTATTTAAATACTCATCCTCTAATATTTTTATAAACTGGCATCGTACCTTGTAATCTACTTTTTCATCTATTCTATACTCACGTTCATTCTCATCTATAGTTATATTTAATAATTCCCTCGCGACTTTGTTAAATTTTTCTTCTTTTTCCCTTTCATCTTCATCCTTTTCAAAACCATATTTTTCTTCATCATAACAATCTTCTTCCTCTTTATAATATTCTTCTTTTTCTTCACAACATTCTTCTTTTTCTTCACAACAGTTTCCATCTTTATAGCGACGTTCTTCTTTATACCCTTGCAGAGGGTATTATGATTTCAGTCAGAAGTTTGCAACGCAGTGAAGGAGACGTTTCCGACCCCATAAAGTATATATATTCTTGATCAGCATCACTAGACGAGTCGATCTAGCCATGTCCGTCTGTCCGTCCGCCTGTCCGTCTGTCTGTTTCTACGCAAACTAGTCTCTCAGATTTTAAGCTATCGGGATGAAACTTTCCCAAAAGTCTTCTTACTATTGCAGGTAGTATATAAGTCGGAACCGACCGGATCGGACAACTATATCCTATAGCTCCCATAGGAAGGATCGGAAAAAAAAACGGAAAAAAAATCTAGCTTCGGTGTTTTTTTAAGTATTACCTTCTTATCTTAGGAATATTAGTTTTTATTTATTTCTGAATTTTGAATAAAATTTTATCAAAATCGGACGACTATATCATATAGCTGCCATAGGAACGATCGGAAAATTAATGGGAATATAATAGGAAATAAATTATTGCTTCATTGGTTTTTATTGTATTCTCTTCTACTCTGGGATATGACTCTTTTTAAATATTTCCGAATTTCGATTTTAATTTTATGAAAATCGAACTACTAAATCATATAGCTGCCATAGGAACGATCGGAAATAAGAGAAATAATAGGAAATTTAACATTTTTGCGATTTGTAAATTAATAGGAATGATCTGCAAGGGTATATAAGCTTCGGCTGGCCGAAGCTAGCTTCCTTTCTTGTTTTCATAATAATTTTCTACTTCATAACGATTTGTATCGGTTTCATAACTATTTTCTTCTTTTTCATAAAAATTTTCATCATTTTTATAACAATATATATCTTCAAACTATTTTCTACTTTTTCATAACAATTTTCATAATTTTCATAACGATTTTCAAATTTATAACTATTTTCTTCGTTTTTCGCTTCGACCGTAAGTATTTTTAAAGTACTTAAGTCTAAATTTATGTTGCACGCTTCCATGAAATCTCTCCCCAAAATAGCATCATGACTCATAGATTCTTCGTTCACAATTATTAAATGCAAATATACTTTATTCAAGTTTTTGATAATGTAACATAATATTTTTCCTTGCGTTTACAAATAACTTTTATTTAAACCACAATACCGTTTGTCCTCCGGCAATACTTCAATGTTCTTGGGTACGAAACAAGCTTTAATCAAAGAAATCGGACTACCCGAATCTTTGAGGCATTCTACAATTATTGAATTATTAGAAAAATTTACAAAATGTGTTTTAACATGTCTTACGTAATCGTTGTCAGCTTTCTTGTTGCTTTTGTTCTGTGGGCATTGTCCTACCCAGTGTCCCATTTCGCCACAAGCAAAACACGACCCGGGCTGTCTCTTCGGCTTCAAACAATTCCTAGCGAAATGGCCTCTAGCGTTACAGTTGTGGCATCGAATTTCGTTGATCCACCGACGCAGTCTCTTTTTCCGAAAAGTTCGTTCGCTTCTTCGGTAAGTACACCTCTGCAAATGCTCGTTTCATGTGTGCGACATTCCGGAAACACTGAATTCGCGCTTGGTTACGCAAATTTCCGTTTGGTATGCCCTCGATAATTCGATCTAGTAGTTCTTCATAATCCAAGCAGACGTTTTGAGCTAGCATCAGCTTTTCATCCAAGTATTTCCCAAACTTCTCATCAGTTTGCCAGATACGAGACTCGAATTGGCGTCGTTTTTCTAATTTCGACTGAGTTTCCCCGAACATCGAAATCATCTGATCGCATAGGTCGTCCATTGGCTGCAAGGCCCTGCTTGTGTTTTCGTATAACCAGGCGTTAAATTTGCCTTTGACCTTGCTGACGAAAAGCATCCGAATTTAATATTCAGTAATTCCGTAAATATTGGAAATGTTTCTCATTTGCGCGATCCATTTACGAGCGCATGTTTGTCCGTCGTATACACTTAAAGCTTCCACTGCCATCCTCCAAGACATCTCGCCGTTGATATTTTCGCCTTGTCCGTTTTCGTTGGCCATTCGGCTCTGATTATTACCGCTCTGCATAATTTCTCCTACTTCTGCATGGCCTTGAATATTCGCGTTGCGCGTTTGCTTTGGTGTCAACAAATGTAGTTCGACGCTTTGCATTAGCTGGCGCAATTCGCTGACTATATCGACTCTCTTTCTGTCTTGCGCACTTCGACATGTAGCTACTCATTCTCTTGCTGATTGTCATTCTCTTCGTCTTCGTTGAAAGAATACGTTAGTTTTTCAGCTTGGGTATTTGCGTCGACTTCTTTGTCATACAATCGCAACAATAATTGTTGGTCTTGATGTTGGCCAGTTTTACCGACTTCGAAGCAGCAACGAAACTGTGCATTTCTTTATTAAATTCCTGTTCAATTTGTCCAGAATTGCTCATTGTGTTTAAACGTAGAATCAGTTCGTCTTTAGTGCCCGTTATTGGCATATTTTGCACTTCCAAACATCTCTTCAACTGCACTACCGACACTGAGTTTAACTCTGAAATGTAATTCATTTTGGTTACACCCACTTCTGAATTTGTAGGGGTCCAAGTGATGCTATTATCAAAAAGTACTTGTTGTTTCTTGGTTTTAATAAGTCTTTATTATCGCGTCCACACTTCACGCTTGCAAAACGACGACTGACTCTCTCCTTGTTCTCTACCTCCGTTCTCTGGTTTTCAGGGTTGCATTTCAACCAACTCTCCGTATACATACATAATTATAACATTTCCGTATACATACACAATTATAACAGTGATCGTGATTTGATGAAAATTTGGTAATTATTCGATAACATTTGTGGAAGCTATAGCAAATTAAACATGGAGGATCAAAGTGAGCATTTTCGGCATATTTTGCTTTTTTATTTCCGAAAAGAAAAAAAGCGGTCGAAGCTCGCGAAAAATTGTGCGAAGTGTATGGTAAAGATGCCATGAGTGATCGCCAATGTCAGCGCTGGTTTGCCAAATTCAGGCTTGAAGATTTTGGAGTTAAAGACGCCCCACGTTCTGGTCGACCATCGGCCGTTTTTGACGAACAAATTCAGGCTTTGCTGGATGAAAACCGGCGTTATTCAACGCGGGAGATGTCAGAGAAGCTCAGTGTGTCGCATACAACGGTTGAAAACCATTTGAAGAATCTTGGCTACGTAAACAAGCTTGATGTTTCGGTTCCAAATAACTTAAAGGAAATTCACCTAACTAAGAGTATCAATATCTGCCATTCTCTGCTGCAACGGATTAAAAACGATCCTTTTTTGAAGCGGATCATTACTGGCGACGAAAAGTGGGTTGTTTACAATAATGTCCAACGAAAAAGATCATAGAGCAAGAAAGATGAGCCAGCCCAAGCCACATCAAAGGCCGATATCCATCAGAGGAAAGTTATGCTGTCTGTTTGGTGGAATTGGAAGAGTGTAGTGCACTTTGAGCTGCTGGGACGGAATGAAACCATCGATTCAGATGTGTACTGTCGCCAGCTATCCAATTTGGCGGAAAAAATTAAAGAAAAGGAGCCGGCACTAGCTAATCGCAAGGGTATAGTCTTTCATCATGACAACGCTAGGCCCCACACATCTTTGGTCACTCGGCAAAAATTAACGGAGCTGAATTGGTAAGTGCTACCACATCCACCTTATAGTCCGGACTTACCACCTTCAGATTACCATTTGTTTCGCTCTCTTCAAAACTCTTTGAATGGTAAAAACTTTGATTCAGATGAGGCTGTCGAAAACCACTTGTCTCGATTCTTTGCTGGAAAAGACCAAAAGTTCTTCGAGCGCGGAATGCAGCTGCCCGAGAGATGGTCATTAGTGGTCGAACAAAACGGCCAATACACAATTGATTAATTATAAGTCCTGATATAAATAAATCATCTTTGAAAATATTGAAAAAAAACGACATGACTTTCTTGTCTGCTGCTATTTTTTTTTTGTGTTTCCGTTTCCTTTGTTTTTTCCTCTTGAGGTCTTTCGATTTCCTTGATGTTCTCCATGTTTACATCCTGTGTCCTTCTACGGTCGCCATGTAAAGTCCCGCTCCGCTTATAAAGAAGATAAGTTCATAGTGTTTTCTTGTTCTAGTTCTTTATTTAAATTTATCATATATTTTATATTTGGTTTTGTACAAATTTATTAATTGTTTCGGAGCAGCCGTTGTTGCCGCTCCGAGCTCGAAGGAGGTTCTCCTGAGCCCAATTTACTTAGGAGCTAAAGAGGTCTAAGTCTCGTAGCGGCGCTGCCAACAGCGGCAGCGGAGAGGCGGCCTATATATTCTTAAGTGTATAGCCATGCTCACTTAGTCTGGAGCGCGGAGGTATATGCACATACATGAGGTCCGCTCGTGTTGCAATTATGCTGACACTTGCACTTTCAGCTTGCGGGCCAAGGCACAGCGAGCGGTTCGTATTTCGGGCACTTATGTTGATGACCGAGACCCTGAATTGTATAAACACTGCGACAAAGTGTTACAGTGCGTGTCCCTTTTAGTACTCTTGGTACAGTAGGTGGTCGATATATATATTTAAAGCTTGCAAATAGCTTAGCTCGCGGTTGGATATTATAGCGATTTACAAATTTCAATTAAAAATTGGCTATATCTCAAGAGTCGAATGAAATTTTATTAGCATGTATTCAGGATTATTATAGGTATTGACCTAAGGAAAGTGCAGCTATCGTGAGATAGGCTTCAAAATGTTGGCAATAATACCAGACTTTATTTATTATATTTTAATACTATGTTTTATTTACATTTTTGTGCCTACAGTTTTATATTCACTGATTTAACCAAATTCAATAGCTTCTTGTACCTTTCAATGTCTTTACCTAAAACAAGAGAGAACACTATAGTCGGGTTTGTGTCCCGACTATCTAATAATCGTAGCTCAGCTAAAGGGAGTGCGAGGAAGATGGATATATAACATTTTTTTGATTGCGAATAACTTTTTAATGAATTGTCCTATTCTACATTTCGATAGGTATAAACATACACAACAAAATTGCATTTATACTTCTCGGAAATCTTTAAAGGTGTGGGCGCCAGACACATTTTAAAATCGTTAGAGGGTGATTGTGGGCGCCCCCCGTGGCACCTTTTTGAAATAGTAGGAAGCACAAGAATATGTGTGGGAAATCTCAACCTTCTAGCTTTTGTAGTTTCCGAGATCTTAGCGTTCATACGGACAGACAGACAGACGGACATGGCTATATAGACTCGGCTAGTGACCCTGATCAAGAATATATATACTTTATAGGGTCGGAAACGCTTCCTTCTAGCTGTTACATACTTTTGGACGAATACAATATACCCTTTTTCCCCAACGAGTAACGGGTATAATAATGTTGAGGACGCGTACCTGAAACTTGAGTCGGCTTAAGATATATTGCATTTATAAATCAAGTTTTCACCAAATCTTTAAATCGCTACATTATCCAAACTCGCCTTAAGTGGTTTGAATTGGTTAGATGAGTACTTGTTGGTTTTGAAAACGAAATTGCGGTTATATTTTCCGTGGTGCACTGTGACATTTGTGAAGATAGAATGAAAATTTAAACTCCAATGTATTTGATTCGTCAATACCTATCGATTGACCTAATCTAACGCCCTTAACGCTAAAACCTGACTAGCACCCACCCATGTCTTGCAATAGATTGCGCCGTCGACACGTGTTCAATCGCGTCATCCCACAGAGAGCCATCCACCATCCGGTTTTGCCGTTCCAAAAATTTTCCAGTTAGTCCGCCATCCAAATTTGACGGGCTCATTTATGCGATAGTTAGGCGATGTTATTTCGGTGCAACTCTAAATTCTTCCGCTTGACTGTGAAAAATGGAACGTTAACTACGAGAACAAATAAAATTAATGGCGGGAAAAAATTAATAGAAGTTTAAGTTCACTGATTATTGGCTATTTTTAAATTATTTGTAGTTTGTCGTTAGCAGAAAAGCATTTGCAAACAGCATGCGTGTGCGAAAATTTAAGCTGTTCTGTGCTCGAAACTATCAATTAGGTTTTGCATACAATTTCGCAATTAATGTTGGCTAAACAGATTCATAGTAAGAGCGGAGTGCTAAGGTACGGTAATTAAGCTCTGCGCCAATCAGTAAGTTGTATGCATACTCATTATAGGATATGTTTAAAAGTTTAGATATGTTTTAAACTATTACACATGCCGACAAAATTTGCCATGTGTCGGTGTCCAGGCTTGCCACCATTTTATTTCGATAAATGAGGCTTTTCTAAGCATAAGTTGCCACTACGCCTATAGTCCATCAGCTCTGGTATTTTCAGTCAAAACTTTTAATCTAGATTTAAAACTGTGCGCGCCACAGCTTTTAGCGGTTTGTGGGCGTTAGAGTAGGCGTGGCACATTGGCATGATAAACTTGCGCTGAATGGGAATCTAAGGAACCTAAATCCAAAACAGCAACTCTCTAGCTCTTATAGTTTCTGAGATCTCAGTGTTCACGCGGACATGGCTAGATCGACTCAGCTAGTGATCCTGATGAAGAGCTAATTAAATTTGTATTATTGATTTTGATCTGCAAGGGTATATAAGCTTCGGCTGGCCGAAGCTAGCTTCCTTTCTTGCTATTTTAAGTTTTCCCGGCTTTTTGGGCCGCAAGAGCCAAAAGCCCGCCTTAAATCAGCGGAACCCTATAGCTACCATCTTTTGGTGGGATATTGATAAAGGCAATTAGATATGTAAAAAAACATCCTAAGGTAAAATTTTGTAGGGGAGAGGTCTGTAGGTTGGTACACCTTTTGTTTTTATACTGCCATTTCGACATTCGTTTATGAAACTTCACGAATTAGGTACCAATCAAAAGGTTAGTATTTTAACTTTAAAATAAACAAAAGAAATATTTTTTGTTTTCCCTAAGGAAAAAAAATAAACTTGCCAAAAAACGACAATCTGGAAAAGTGGTCTGTAAGTGGTCAATAAAATTCACACCAAAAGTACTCCAAACTTTTAGAAACTTTTTATTTATGTTAATTTAATCAATTTTAGTTCGTCTTAACTTATTTCCCATCCATTTTTTAAGAACTTACACCAAATAACAATTAAAACCGAAAGGCTTTTTGAACATTCACTTTTCCCCTAATATCAAAGAAATGTACTAGGCAGAAATCGACATCTGTCGGGCTAAGGTGTTTTTGTATGCAAAACTGGTGTCTCACGCTCAAAGCTCAAATGGGTAGATTCGGGAAAAATTTAAAACTTTTTTTCTGACTGTCAAATTACGCTGATTCTTTTTTTAAATTTGAAACAGTTTAATTACTAATGTTTTAAACCTCTTACCAATTTAATTTAGGCACGTTGTTAAGTTTTCAATGAGTTTTGAAAAAAGTGAAAATAATTTCTTTTTTGGTGCAAAATGATAAACGAGTATCACAGCTTAAATCTGGCTTGAGCCTAGCTTTTAATGTTTTACCCAAAAGTTTTGTTACTAAAACAAAATTAAAAAAATATTAAAAAAAAAATTAAAAAAATATTTTTTAGTGGAAAAGTTTTTAGGAAATGGGGTGTCCCAACTTTGTAGGAAATTTTCATGAACGTTGTAGTCGCGTGCATCGACTATTAGCTACCCTTTAGTGGTATCTTAAAAGCAATTATTAACGCAAGGCATAAATGTGGGTGCTAACCGTTAAGGGCTTTCAAGTGGGCTTGGTAAACTTGTTTTATCTCAATCGATAGGTATTGACGAATCAAAAACATTGTAGTTTAAATTTTCATTCTATATTCACAACTGCGGGCGCCACAGTTTTCGCGGAGAACATTGGCATGATAAATTGCGCTGAAGCTAAGGAATCTCAATCCAAAACCGCAACTTTTTACCTCTTATAGTTTCTTATATCTCAGCGCTCGCACGGACAGAAGACAGACATGGCTAGATCGACTCGGCCAGTGATCTTGATCAAAAATATATATACTTTAGGAAACGCTTCCTTCTACTAGAGACCTGCACGAGTAAGTAAAAATATACTCGATTACTACTCGGCGATGCCGATTCCAACTGTCAAATCTTGATCGTGTCATCGGCATCGTTTTACTCATATCTGACTCGTATTTTTTTATTACTCGTCATCGTTTGATACGATTACACGATTACAAAAAATAATCGTGGCATCGCCAACTTGATTACTTATACTCGTGGAATCGGCATCGACATCTTATCGTCAATAAAATTCACACCAAAAGTACTCCAAACTTTTAGAAACTTTTTATTTATGTTAATTTAATCAATTTTAGTTCGTCCTAACTTATTTCCCATCCATTTTTTAAGAACTTACACAAAATAACAATTAAAACCAAAAGGCTCTTTGAACATTCACTTTTCCCCTAATATCAAAGAAATGTACTAGGCAGAAATCGACATCTGTCGGGCTGAGGTGTTTTTGTATGCAAAACTGGTGTCTCACGCTCAAAGCTCAAATAGGTAGATTCGGGAAAAATTTAAAACTTTTTTTCTGACTGTTAAATTACGCTGATTCTTTTTTTAAATTTGTAACAGTTTAATTACTAATGTTTTAAACCTCTTACCAATTTAATTTAGGAACGTTGTTAAGTTTTCAATGAGTTTTGAAAAAAGTGAAAATAATTTATTTTTTGGTGCAAAATGATAAACGAGTATCACAGCTTAAATCTGGCTTGAGCCTAGCTTTTAATGTTTTACCCAAAAGTTTTGTTACTAAAACAAAATTAAAAAAATATTAAAAAAAAATTAAAAAAATATTTTTTAGTGGAAAAGTTTTTAGGAAATGGGGTGTCCCAACTTTGTAGGAAATTTTCATGAACGTTGTAGTCGCGTGCATCGACTATTAGCTACCCTTTAGTGGTATCTTAAAAGCAATTATTAACGCAAGGCATAAATGTGGGTGCTAACCGTTAAGGGCTTTCAAGTGGGCTTGGTAAACTTGTTTTATCTCAATCGATAGGTATTGACGAATCAAAAACATTGTAGTTTAAATTTTCATTCTATATTCACAACTGCGGGCGCCACAGTTTTCGCGGAGAACATTGGCATGATAAAATTGCGCTGAAGCTAAGGAATCTCAATCCAAAACCGCAACTTTTTACCTCTTATAGTTTCTTATATCTCAGCGCTCGCACGGACAGAAGACAGACATGGCTAGATCGACTCGGCCAGTGATCTTGATCAAAAATATATATACTTTAGGAAACGCTTCCTTCTACTAGAGACCTGCACGAGTAAGTAAAAATATACTCGATTACTACTCGGCGATGCCGATTCCAACTGTCAAATCTTGATCGTGTCATCGGCATCGTTTTACTCATATCTGACTCGTGTTTTTTTTATACTCGTCATCGTTTGACACGATTACACGATTACAAAAAATAATCGTGGCATCGCCAACTTGATTACTTATACTCGTGGAATCGGCATCGACATCTTATCGTGCAGGTCTCTACCTTCTACCTGTTACATACTTTTCCCCCAATACAATGTACCCTTTTACTCTACGAGTAACGTAGTTGTTCCAGAGGGCAGGTTTTTCATGCGAAAAAATACGATCCAAGTTTGGAAATGATCAGATCTAGAAAAACGCTATTGATCTACTACACTTCAGTGTAAATTACCTGAAAAATGAAACTTGCAAAGACCATATTTTTAAATTGTTAGACCGATCGATTTAAAATTTTGGCTGTGTATTTAAGATAAATTAATCGAGTCTTTGCATTTTATTTGCTATAGCACAGACTAACAGAAATTTTGTTTAGGCCTGAAATGTTTTCTTGTCTTAAGAAAAATGCGCGACAATCCGCGCAGAAATGATGTTCGAAAAACTTCGTGGTTTTGCGCGACTTGTGGCTGTTTATTATTACACTTGTAAATTGGAACTACTTAAGCCTAGCTTAACTTATGAACGCGGAGACTTGAGGGAGAGTTGGAGAGGGAGAGCGAAGGGCAGTGCAAGCGAGAGAGATATGGAAATTAGGAGAAAACTGCCGCTTGACACTGCCTCCAGGAATGAAAAGCGCTTTTGGCATGAACATTCTTCCGAACATTCTAGGCCCATGTCGTCCTTGTGTAGTAGCGTGTTGTGGCCCTTTCCACACTTGTGGCAGTGATGCCCACTGCGGCAGTAGTCTATGGAATAATCGTGGGCGAGGCAAATCGAGCAGTGCTTATGCATATGTGCTTCCTGGATCCCTTCTGTAGAGGATGTACCCCTTGGCGCTGAGAGAGATGGAATTCTAAATGGAATTGAGGAAGGACAATGGCCTAGAAGAATTAATTGTACTTGATCTAGGCCATTAAGTAATTGGACTTGAAGTCCACACGAGTACCAACAGTTACTGAGATGATAACTCAGTTCTCGAATCGATTCAGGGATCGGCTTCTGGTGCATTCTAACCGCCTGGCTAGACGTCTTGTCACACCACTGGGCCGACGTCGTCTCCGCAGACGACACTCGGCGGACTTATGGATTCTCGGCCGTGATAGACACGGGCGACTTTTATAATATATATTAACCCAGATGAAGTTACATGCCCCACTGTGGCCCAACTACCCGCAGATTTCGGGATTCTTTTTCTTTAACTATATGACGACAAACATGAAAACAATAACTATTTTCTTGTGAGGCGTGTTAATTAAAAATGTGCCTACTTCGGCTTATACCAAAAAAAAGAAAAAGGACTTGAAGTCGTTGGAAAAGCGTTGTTTGGATGAAAGATTGGGTGGTGTCGACTATGGCAAGCACGACAATTGTGACCACTCTTAAAGATATATTCAATAGGCTAATAAAAACTGTTATTTTCTTAAATTAAAGATAACGCACTTAGTAGAGCTGATGGACTATAGACGTAGTGGCAAATTATGCTTATAAAAAGCTCATATATTAAAACTAGCTTTACCCGGAGCGACTTCGTTCGCTTAAAATTAGTTTGGAGTACGGTTGTCAGGACTTTCTTATTTCTTATTAGCGAGTTTTTTTGAAAACCTTTGTGTAAACAACTTATGTAGAAGAACCTTCATAAGAGAGAACCGGAAGGCTACTGGCAGAGCTATTTAATATACTAGCTTTACCCGGAGCGACTTCGTTCGCTTAAAATTAGTTTGGAGTACGGTTGTCAGGACTTTCTTATTTCTTATTAGCGCTTTTTTTTGAAAACCTTTGTGTAAGCAACCTATGTAGAAGATCCTTCATGAGAGAGAATCGGAAGGCTACTGGCAGAGCTATATAATAAATGAATGTGATCTATGTAAAAGTAGTGAATTTTTATACTTTCTATCAGTTACAATACTATCAATGCAATTTTAATTTGCGCACAAATGTACACTTGTTTGTAAATTGTTTCAAATTGGTTCTTTTGAATGAAACGAAAACATTTGTACGCACACGAAAAGATTGGCATCCCATACAAAAGTAGCGAAGTAACTTATTATTTTCCGATTCCACATTTGATTGATAATTATTAATTTTAAGCTCGACAAATTTTGCATTAGCTGAAAGGAAATTAAAATTTGTATTTGTATTTAAGCACATTATCTACTTTTAAGTAGAAACATACACACACATTGTGTGAATGTATTTAGGGTATTCAATTGCGATGTTAATTTAATCAATTTTAGTTCGTCTTAACTTATTTCCCATCCATTTTTTAAGAACTTACACCAAATAACAATTAAAACCAAAAGGCTCTTTGAACATTCACTTTTCCCCTAATATCAAAGAAATGTACTAGGCAGAAAACGACATCTGTCGGGCTGAGGTGTTTTTGTATGCAAAACTGGTGTCTCACGCTCAAAGCTCAAATGGGTAGATTCGGGAAAAATTTAAAACTTTTTTTCTGACTGTCAAATTACGCTGATTCTTTTTTTAAATTTGTAACAGTTTAATTACTAATGTTTTAAACCTCTTACCAATTTAAAAAAGTGAAAATAATTTCTTTTTTGGTGCAAAATGATAAACGAGTATCACAGCTTAAATCTGGCTTGAGCCTAGCTTTTAATGTTTTACCCAAAAGTTTTGTTACTAAAACAAAATTAAAAAAATATTTTAAAAAAAATTAAAAAAATATTTTTTAGTGGAAAAGTTTTTAGGAAATGGGGTGTCCCAACTTTGTAGGAAATTTTCATGAACGTTGTAGTCGCGTGCATCGACTATTAGCTACCCTTTAGTGGTATCTTAAAAGCAATTATTAACGCAAGGCATAAATGTGGGTGCTAACCGTTAAGGGCTTTCAAGTGGGCTTGATAAACTTGTTTTATCTCAATCGATAGGTATTGACGAATCAAAAACATTGTAGTTTAAATTTTCATTCTATATTCACAACTGCGGGCGCCACAGTTTTCGCGGAGAACATTGGCATGATAAATTGCGCTGAAGCTAAGGAATCTCAATCCAAAACCGCAACTTTTTACCTCTTATAGTTTCTTATATCTCAGCGCTCGCACGGACAGAAGACAGACATGGCTAGATCGACTCGGCCAGTGATCTTGATCAAAAATATATATACTTTAGGAAACGCTTCCTTCTACTAGAGACCTGCACGAGTAAGTAAAAATATACTCGATTACTACTCGGCGATGCCGATTCCAACTGTCAAATCTTGATCGTGTCATCGGCATCGTTTTACTCATATCTGACTCGTGTTTTTTTTATACTCGTCATCGTTTGACACGATTACACGATTACAAAAAATAATCGTGGCATCGCCAACTTGATTACTTATACTCGTGGAATCGGCATCGACATCTTATCGTCAATAAAATTTACACCAAAAGTACTCCAAACTTTTAGAAACTTTTTATTTATGTTAATTTAATCAATTTTAGTTCGTCCTAACTTATTTCCCATCCATTTTTTAAGAACTTACACCAAATAACAATTAAAACCAAAAGACTCTTTGAACATTCACTTTTCCCCTAATATCAAAGAAATGTACTAGGCAGAAATCGACATCTGTCGGGCTGAGGTGTTTTTGTATGCAAAACTGGTGTCTCACGCTCAAAGCTCAAATGGGTAGATTCGGGAAAAATTTAAAACTTTTTTTCTGACTGTCAAATTACGCTGATTCTTTTTTTAAATTTGTAACAGTTTAATTACTAATGTTTTAAACCTCTTACCAATTTAATTTAGGCACGTTGTTAAGTTTTCAATGAGTTTTGAAAAAAGTGAAAATAATTTCTTTTTTGGTGCAAAATGATAAACGAGTATCACAGCTTAAATCTGGCTTGAGCCTAGCTTTTAATGTTTTACCCAAAAGTTTTGTTACTAAAACAAAATTAAAAAAATATTAAAAAAAAATTAAAAAAATATTTTTTAGTGGAAAAGTTTTTAGGAAATGGGGTGTCCCAACTTTGTAGGAAATTTTCATGAACGTTGTAGTCGCGTGCATCGACTATTAGCTACCCTTTAGTGGTATCTTAAAAGCAATTATTAACGCAAGGCATAAATGTGGGTGCTAACCGTTAAGGGCTTTCAAGTGGGCTTGGTAAACTTGTTTTATCTCAATCGATAGGTATTGACGAATCAAAAACATTGTAGTTTAAATTTTCATTCTATATTCACAACTGCGGGCGCCACAGTTTTCGCGGAGAACATTGGCATGATAAAATTGCGCTGAAGCTAAGGAATCTCAATCCAAAACCGCAACTTTTTACCTCTTATAGTTTCTTATATCTCAGCGCTCGCACGGACAGAAGACAGACATGGCTAGATCGACTCGGCCAGTGATCTTGATCAAAAATATATATACTTTAGGAAACGCTTCCTTCTACTAGAGACCTGCACGAGTAAGTAAAAATATACTCGATTACTACTCGGCGATGCCGATTCCAACTGTCAAATCTTGATCGTGTCATCGGCATCGTTTTACTCATATCTGACTCGTGTTTTTTTTATACTCGTCATCGTTTGACACGATTACACGATTACAAAAAATAATCGTGGCATCGCCAACTTGATTACTTATACTCGTGGAATCGGCATCGACATCTTACCGTGCAGGTCTCTACCTTCTACCTGTTACATACTTTTCCCCCAATACAATGCACCCTTTTACTCTACGAGTAACGTAGTTGTTCCAGAGGGCAGGTTTTTCATGCGAAAAAATACGATCCAAGTTTGGAAATGATCAGATATAGAAAAACGCTATTGATCTACTACACTTCAGTGTAAATTACCTGAAAAATGAAACTTGCAAAGACCATATTTTTAAATTGTTAGACCGATCGATTTAAAATTTTGGCTGTGTATTTAAGATAAATTAATCGAGTCTTTGCATTTTGCCTAACATTATTTGCTATAGCACAGACTAACAGAAATTTTGTTTAGGCCTGAAATGTTAAGTCTTAAGAAAAATGCGCGACAATCCGCGCAGAAATGATGTTCGAAATGACGAGAGAAAACTTCGTGGTTTTGCGCGACTTGTGGCTGTTTATTATTACACTTGTAAATTGGAACTACTTAAGCCTAGCTTAACTTATGAACGCGGAGACTTGAGGGAGAGTTGGAGAGGGAGAGCGAAGGGCAGTGCAAGCGAGAGAGATATGGAAATTAGGAGAAAACTGCCGCTTGACACTGCCTCCAGGAATGAAAAGCGCTTTTGGCATGAAGATTCTCCCGAACATTCTAGGCCCATGTCGTCCTTGTGTAGTAGCGTGTTGTGGCCCTTTCCACACTTGTGGCAGTGATGCCCACTGCGGCAGTAGTCTATGGAATAATCGTGGGCGAGGCAAATCGAGCAGTGCTTATGCATATGTGCTTCCTGGATCCCTTCTGTAGAGGATGTACCCCTTGGCGCTGAGAGAGATGGAATTCTAAATGGAATTGAGGAAGGACAATGGCCTAGAAGAATTAATTGTACTTGATCTAGGCCATTAAGTAATTGGACTTGAAGTCCACACGAGTACCAACAGTTACTGAGATGATAACTCAGTTCTCGAATCGATTCAGGGATCGGCTTCTGGTGCATTCTAACCGCCTGGCTAGACGTCTTGTCACACCACTGGGCCGACGTCGTCTCCGCAGACGACACTCGGCGGACTTATGGATTCTCGGCCGTGATAGACACGGGCGACTTTTATAATATATATTAACCCAGATGAAGTTACATGCCCCACTGTGGCCCAACTACCCGCAGATTTCGGGATTCTTTTTCTTTAACTATATGACGACAAACATGAAAACAAGAACTATTTTCTTGTGAGGCGTGTTAATTAAAAATGTGCCTACTTCGGCTTATACCAAAAAAAAGAAAAAGGACTTGAAGTCGTTGGAAAAGCGTTGTTTGGATGAAAGATTGGGTGGTGTCGACTATGGCAAGCACGACAATTGTGACCACTCTTAAAGATATATTCAATAGGCTAATAAAAACTGTTATTTTCTTAAATTAAAGATAACGCACTTAGTAGAGCTGATGGACTATAGACGTAGTGGCAAATTATGCTTATAAAAGGCTCATATGGGACGTTCCATATCAACCCGGCCACCCCCTTTTTTTTTTTTTTGTAAGAGGACAGTACCAAGTTGATTGGAAAGCCCTTTTTTTCCAATATTTTACCTCATACCTATTTTGTCAAAGTTACCACTCTTTCGCCATATATTCGCGTTAGAAAGAAAACACAAAATCAATATTATCTTTCGAACGAAAGACACAATTTGCATGGTGCAAAAACAGAAAAATCTGTCTTTCTATGGCCGATTACGAGAAAAAAAATGGAATTTATTAGACCGTAGATGACCAAGCGATGGCGTTTTTTAAGTCTAAAAGTACGATTTCGTCCAAAGGGCCAGTCTGAAAAAATACAAATATATTTTCCCAAACAAGCCGCAAATTTAACGGATTTTATCCCACAGGTTTCAAAGTGGGATTTTTATCGAGTTATTAATTATGATTTTATTTAATAAAATTTTTGTACTTTGCAAAAGCACATACGATTGCTTGTTATGATTTTTTGTTTAAGTGTTTTGGAAAAATGATTCCTCTGCTTGCTGAGGAATAACGTTTTATAAGCAAGGCGCCTTCTCCTGTTGGTGCGAAGGAGTGATTTTTTTGTATCCCTGGAATCGGTTTAGCATTTTGAAATCTTGATTTTAGTTTATCCTGCATGGAAATGTGTTCCTCCTTACTATAAAAATATACATCAAGATTTGGGAAATGTTGTTTGGACCAAAGATATAACGAATTTGAGGTAAGGATATGTTCCTGCAAATCTACAGATTGCAAACTTCTTCGCCTTGCTTCCCTCTTTAAAATTGCTCCTACTCCTACTTCGTTCGCTTAAAATTAGTTTGGAGTACGGTTGTCAGGACTTTCTTATTTCTTATTAGCGAGTTTTTTTGAAAACCTTTGTGTAAACAACTTATGTAGAAGAACCTTCATAAGAGAGAACCGGAAGGCTACTGGCAGAGCTATTTAATATACTAGCTTTACCCGGAGCGACTTCGTTCGCTTAAAATTAGTTTGGAGTACGGTTGTCAGGACTTTCTTATTTCTTATTAGCGCTTTTTTTGAAAACCTTTGTGTAAGCAACCTATGTAGAAGATCCTTCATGAGAGAGAATCGGAAGGCTACTGGCAGAGCTATATAATAAATGAATGTGATCTATGTAAAAGTTGTGAATTTTTATACTTTCTATCAGTTACAATACTATCAATGCAATTTTAATTTGCGCACAAATGTACACTTGTTTGTAAATTGTTTCAAATTGGTTGTTTTGAATGAAACGAAAACATTTGTACGCACACGAAAAGATTGGCATCCCATACAAAAGTAGCGAAGTAACTTATTATTTTCCGATTCCACATTTGATTGATAATTATTAATTTTAAGCTCGACAAATTTTGCATTAGCTGAAAGGAAATTAAAATTTGTATTTGTATTTAAGCACATTATCTACTTTTAAGTAGAATCATACACACACATTGTGTGAATGTATTTAGGGTATTCAATTGCGATGCAAAAGTGTAAAATTTGTAAGTTTGCCAGACAAAAATTGTGAACGACCTTTTTTCCAAAATCGTTGCAAGATATTGACGTACAATAAAAGGCTAACTTCCTATTTTTGGTATTGCTTGATGATTTTTGAGGAAGAAAGAAATGCAAGGGAGGCTTTGCCTAAAATAAAATTGACAAATTAACACAAAAATGGCCCCCTTTTTACTTTATATGAGAAGTCCGCGATTTCTTAGGCGTTAAATGGCTGAGGACGGACATGTATTATACTCATTCTCATTATTATAGTCATTCTTATTTGGTTTTACCAAAAATTTGCTTAAACCGCGAGTTCTTCAGCTTAATGGGTGGCCAACTTCTTGGTCAAGAATGTCATTTCCTTACCGTCTTATATAAGCAAGCCGTCAATTAAATATCAAAATACCCGAAAATAAAACGGCGAATTCTTTGGCATATGGATGTTATATATGCATCGTTTAGCAATAGCATTTACCAAGAAAAAAAAACATTAGTCGCCAAAAGTAGAGCAACAAAATCTACACGCGAATTCTTAAGCGTCAATCGGCTTTTAGGTTGACTTACCATAGACTCAAACCCGACTTTTTAGTATTTTTTTTAGTATTTAAAACCTATTTTTTAAAGCCTAGTACTCAGTTCGGCTAAGAGTTTTACTAGTCGAAAAATATTAATCTTTTAGTGTGGCCGAAGTTTTTGTAGTTCATCCGCAATGCATGTAGCATGGTCTTACTGGGTTTGTTGGCACACCGCTTCTGCACAAACACAGCCAAAGATCAAATTTTCTATTCTTTGGGCCGCGGCTAAAGGCGTTCATCGGAATTCATCCGATAAATCTGGTATTTTTTTTGTTTTTCCTTACTATTTCCTTAGCTCAACTGAGTACCGAGGTGGGAAAAAGTCCCAGCTAAAGGCGTTAGCTACCTATTTGCCTCTCGCTTACTCCTATGCTTAGCTAGCAGTTTTCGTCGTACTGAGTACTAGGCTTAAACCATTATTTCTACACAAGTACAACAGATTTGTATACATAGGCTGGGGTGTTGTAGGCCTTGCTAACTATTTTGTATGGAAATTGTTGTTGGAACTGCTAACACTTTTACACTTTTCAAACGTTTGCAACGCAATTGAATACCCCAATTGTATTGTACATGTATTGTGCATATAAGCAAATCAAAACATATCCAAATAAACAAATGTACATACGTATTTGGTCAAAAGTTCAAATCTTAAGATTAATAATTAACTTGGAAACATTTTGGCTTTGCTTACAGAATTTGTAGTAATTTTTTGTTTTCTTCCATGGTGGAAATTAAACAGGGCTTTTACTTCTGCTACAAAATGAAACATATTTTTTGAAAAATAAAACCTAAGCATTTGATCCACAGGACTTACTATTGATCGAAAATCATATTGATCGAAACAGCAGTTTAAGTTTTTAAAATCCAAAACAAATTTGAACTTAAATTGCCCCTTTCCCCTCCCTATCACACACAGCACTACCCCTCCCCCTCGTCAGTTTTCTTGGCTGTTGCTGTTTATTTTTGGTTGAATTTGGGAGCGACTCAGTGGTACGCTCCCCAAGCTTTATTATTTTCAATCTGAATTCTTAATTCTATTACATGTTTGCATAAAGCTAAGATCGGCCGGCTATGTCGGCAGAGACGCCGGCAGAGCTGCGGTCGACGCTTATGTATAATTGTGCTTATATATGAGAGAGAGAGAGATACTATGTTCACTTGGCCGTCGGAGCGGTCGCACATATCAAATATGCTGACACTGCAGTTCCCACGCATTCGAGGGCGATCATATAACCGGGCACTCGGGAACTGCTAGGATTATAAATGTATATGTGTTTTGTTATTGTGGCCAAATGCAAAATGCCAAATAAGGTGTCGGTACTTAAATCGATGCGTAACACTGAGTACAGTGTGCATTCGATATGTGAACATACTACATCTCCCTCCTTTTGAAAAATAACGTAATTATATGGAGTTATTTTCTAGGTGTATATTTAATGAAAATATTTGTATTAAATTGTTTCTTTTTTTTCGTTTTTATGTAGTTTAACTTATTAAAAATTGTTTTGAATCAGAAAGTATTGTTTTGAATCAAAAGTAATATTTATATATTATTTATTTATTTTATTATTTTTTTTTTCAATATAATTATGGTTTTTTTTTTTTTTTTTTTTATATGGTTCTTATTGCATATGATCATACGTGATATATATATAAGAGAATTAAAGTGATTATGAAATAAAAATTTTTAACCTATCCTTATGAACTGTTTGCTTCTTATTTTTGTTATTTGAAATTACTATATTTTCTCTTTCTTGTATACTTTCTACCTTATATGGTCCAGTGTATTTAAAGTCTAGCTTGTGCCCTGTTTCATTTTTTAGCAAAACTTGGTCTCCGATTTTTAAATCAAAGTTCAAAATATTTCTGTCATAGTTAAGTTTTTGTTTGTGTTTATGGCATTCTAGCATTAATCTAGCTCTCTTAAATGCTTGTTCTAGTCTAATCTTAGATTCTTTAGCGTAATCATCTGTGTTATATAATGATTTTATATTATCTATACTATTGAAGTGTTTGGCTAAATTAGATGTTTTACCAAAAACTAACTCGTATGGACAGTAGTCATGTGCCATAGAGGGTGTTGTGTTGAAACAGTATACGAAGTATTGCAACCATACATCCCAATCTGTTTTATCAACTGAGATGTATGAACGAATGTACTCATTGAGTGTTCTTTGGCTTCGCTCCACGGTACCTACTGTCTGGTGGTGGTGTGCAGTTGAAGTTATGTTTTTGATATTTAAGTTTTTACATAGATCTTCAATTATCGAATTTTTGTATTCTGTTCCCATGTCCGTGATGAACGTCTTCATTGGACCGTACTTCGGAATAAAATCTTCGAATATAGCTTTTGCTACTGTTTTTGCACTTTTGTTCTGGATTGGTATTGCTACAAGGTACTTAGTTAAATCGCAAATTAGCGTTACTATGTATTCATTTCCTTGTTCAGATTTAGGTAGTGGACCGATCGTATCCACAATTACCCTGTCGAAAGCCGTTTGTGGCGTTTCGGTGATAGTTAATTGGGTCTTCGTATGTTTTGTTGTCTTTGCTTTTTGGCATTTAGGACATTTTCTT
>JBAMCF010000023.1:0-49780 GCA_037075285.1 Drosophila lutescens | reverse complement strand
CTTCTCTATATGAGACAATAAGTGTATCAAATCTTAAGAATATAACTTAACTTACAGTCACGTAGACTGAATTTAGACTAACGGGCCCTAATATTTATTGCTGGGCTGGTAGATCGTTTCGATGAAGACGAGTTCTGTTCGAAACCCGTGTTAGGTTCCTTGCGAGGTTATTTGGATGCAGTGTAAGCTTGTTATGGTAGGCCGCTTTCTGCTTTGATATTTCATCTTTGACCGGTGGTATGCCCAGATCTCTGTGGATGTTTTCGTTCCGATCATACCATGGTGCCCCAGTGATTGTTCGCAGGATTTTTGATTGTGCTCGCTGGATAATGTCGATGTTGCTGTTGCTCGCGTTTCCCCACAACTGGGAGCCGTAAGTCCAAACTGGCTTAAGCGTTGAATTGTAGAGCAGGACCTTGAAGTCCAGGCAGAGGGGGAGCGAGCGTTTAAGAGCCAATGGAGGCTATTGGATTTTAGTTTTAGATGAATTTTCTTAGCTTCGATATGTTTCCGCCATGTAAGTCTCCTGTCTAGATGAACGCCAAGGTACGTTACATCGTCAGCTTGTGGAAGTGGAGTGGAGAGGGACACGTTTGTCTGTTTAGAGTAAACGTTATGTGTTTACACTTTTGCGCATTTATTTTTATACGCCAGTCTGATAACCACCTCTCCACTATCACGAGATGATCAGCTAGTAGTGCTGTTGCCTAAATTGGGCATTTGGACCGACTTATGATCGCGGTATCGTCTGCGAATGTGGAGGTAGTTAGCCGGTCGTTCGTGGGGATATCTGCGGTGTAAAGGAGAAATAGAGTTGGACCAAGTGCGCTACCTTGGGGAACTCCAGCCTCTATTGTGTAATCGTCGGATGTTGTAGTGTTGCATCTCACGGCGAATTCTCTGTTGAAAAGGTACGATTCAAGTATCCTGTGAGTGTTTTCCGGCAGAATAGTTCTGATTTTGTGCATAAGGCCATCAAGCCAGACTCGATCGAAAGCCTGTGCAACGTCAAGGAATACCGCACTGCAATATTCCCGATATTCGAATGCAGACCGTATTTCCATTGTTAGTCTGTTGACTTGCTCTATTGTTCCATGGCTTTCTCGAAAGCCAAATTGTTGTGCTCTTTCAGATATGGGACTATGCGCGTCAAAAGGCATTTTTCGAGCAGTTTTGACAGACACGAGAGTAAGCTTATCGGTCTGTATGAAGCTGGTATTGTGTGATCTTTTCCTGGCTTTGGGATCATTATGATTACCGATTTTTTCCATTTTTTTGGGAAGTAGCCAAGTCGTGTAATCCCGTTAAAGAGTTTACAAACGACCTCAACTGCACAGTTTGGGAGTTCAATTAGCATTTTGGGAGTTATTAGATTACCGCCTGGGGCCTTTTTTGGTTTCAATTGCTCGCTGATGACTTTTGCAACTTCGTTTGGTTGGAACAGAATTGGTTCCGTCTCAGTTTCAATTCGAATTGACGGCGACGGTAGTGCAAATGAATTTGTTGCAGGGTTTGGCTGAAAGACATTTCGTGTAAAGCAAGTGTTTCGGCTCTGTCTTCGTCACTGCGGGCCCAAGTACCTGAGGAGTTTCTAATCGGAGTGACTGATTCTATCGGAGAGCTTAAATTTGGGTGAGCTCTCCACAAAGGATGCTTTGTACTGGTCGGCGACAGTTTCTCGATGTACCGGCGCTGCGCAAGCTCCTCTTCTTGCTTGAGGGTTTTGGTGAGCCTGCGGGTGACTTCATTATAGAGCTGCTTCGAATGGGGCGATCTGCAGGATTGCCAAGCGCGTCGTAGACGTCGTTTTTCCCGAACCAGTGGTTCGATTTGCAGATTAGTTTTGTATTGGTTGCTACGGACGATTGTCTCTTCTGGTGTTGAGATTTTGGCTGCTGCCACGAGTACTGACTCCAGGGCATCAGCACAGAAGTCGATGTCGTTCTGTTTAACTGTGGTGATAATTCAATGTGGGAACTTACGTACTTTTTGTAATTTAGCCAGTTAGTTCTAGTCGAGGTCAGCCTGAGGGGGTGCTCGATTACTTTCGGGCTTTGAAGGAGAGTTATTAAAATAGGCGAGTGGTCCGATGATAAGTCCGATAGCGATTTGGCGCTTACTAAATTTCTTGGGATGTTCTTGGTCACAGCGAAGTCAATTAAGTCCGGGAGTTTTCTGTGGTCAGCTGGCCAATATGTGGGGCTGCCAGTGGAGACATAGTCGAGTATGTTGCTCAAATTTATAATTGCTTTATGCAGTTATCTTCCTTTGAGGGTGACGAGTCTTGATCCCCAGTGCGTGTGCTTGGCGTTGTAGTCTCCTCCTGCTATAAAGCGATCTCCGAGTGAATTGTAGAAGTCCAAGAATTGCTCTTCAGTTATCGTAAAACGCGGTGGGCAATAGACAGCGGCTACAGTGATACTGCCGTTGCCTGCTTGTAGTTTTATAGATGTAGCCTGCAAATAATTTGTTGCGAACCTCTGGTGAAAGTGGTGCTTAATGCGTTCCCTGATTAAGATTCCAGTTCCTCCATGAGCCTTACAAGGTCAGCATCATGGTTTGGATGCTGTTTGGTGTTTGTCCTATTGCATGCTGAGGTGTTATTATATTTTGCTCAGAGCATTGAGCTTGTGGGAACCCTGTCTGATTGGCGAGTCCTGTTTTTAGGGCACTGGCGTATAAAACTCCCCCATCTGTGTTGAGGGGCCCAAATGAAGATCTGGCTGCTTTCGCAAAGAAAACATCAGGTGTGGCTTGGGATTGCACGTATACATTTTGTGCATTCTGGGAGCGTGCATTCTTAGCTTGTTGTAACCGACTCTTTAACTCTTTATAGACCGGGCAGCCTCTGTAGTTTGCGGTATGGTTGTCTCCACAGTTAGCGCATTTCTTCGTCTTTGGGTCTTCTTTGCTTGCAGGGCATGGTTCGGAGTTGTGCAAGCCTCCACAAGCTACGCAGACTGATCGAAGCCCGCAGTTGTTTCTGGTGTGTCCATACTCTTGGCAGTTGGTGCATTGCAGCGGACCATTTCGCTTATGCGGTTCTTCAACAGTAATCCTTCTATGCAACCGGAATTGCAATTTGTAGATCGGGTGCACTTCATTTTTTTTCAAGGCTCTGCTTTCTGGCTCCAGTTCGACCTTAAAGAGTGGTTGCGGCTTTTTATTTCTGTTGATAATATTTATAATATTTTTTGCGAGAAAGCTTTTTTCTTTCAGTGCCTCTATTATCTCATTTTTAGATACGTCTGGCTCTATGCCCTTTAACACTACTTGCAAGCCCTTGCTACTCTTGAGCTGGTACGTGTAGTAGGGTTTCTTAGCCTCGTCTAGGTATTTGGTTACAGCTCTGAATTGATCTTCAGTTTTAGCTTGAAGCTTTGTTTCGTGTATATTCCCTTTGACAAGAGGAGTAACATAAAAGTTTTCATTCCCGACCAGCGCCACAATTTTCTTTACTAGGGCATTTGAGTTCTGTTCCCTTATGTAAATTGGTGGGGGCTTTGGCTTCTTTTGTGCAGCCTGTCCAGTCTCGGATTGAATATTTTCAATATCCGACAATTATTACTAGATGCCCCTGGTAGTTCGCTGCCTTTATTAGGGCAATTTTGTTTTGGTTTATTTCCCACCATTTTATTTTGCGGGCTTAGCTTCCGTTTGATTTGGATGTAGCGATCCATGCCAGTCTGTATAGCCGGACCTACTTGTTGTTGTTTGGTATTGCCGTTATTGGCACTCGTACTTACAATTGTCTTTGTAGTTTTATTCGGCGCTGCAGAAGTTGCTAACGCATTCGAAATCGCGTTGTGGGTTACGGAGACCGTTGATGTTGTTGTTGCAGTGGCTGCGGTTGCAGAAATTAACGAGGTTGCAGTGCTCGTGGCTGGTGAGCAGTGAGTCGAAGCTGGGGGTGGGGTTCTACACTGCAAGCTCCATGGAGTGGGAGTTGGTGTGAGTGTGAGTAGGGCGGGGGAACAAGACCGTGCTCTCGCACTGTCAATGGTCAGTTGGGCTGAGTTGCTCTTTGAAGAAGTTCTCTCTACTTGTACATCACGGGTTGAGAAATAAGAGACATAACTGTTTCTCTGGTCTACGGAGCTTCTACGCTCATTTTTTGAATCGCCGCTCATTGAGCTATTACTCGTGGCACTTCTTAGTTTTTATAATAACTTAGCACTAGTTTATACATAGCACCAATTATTATGAATGTTTTTTGCAATAAGATTGCCTTTATTACGCTACTCCAGTATTTTTATACCCGTTACTCGTAGAGTAAAAGGGTATATTGTATTCGTGCAAAAGTATGTAACAGGGAGAAGGAAGCGTTTCCGACCCCATAAAGTATATATATTCTTGATCAGGATCACTAGCCGAGTCGATCTAGCCATGTCCGTCTGTCCGTCTGTCCGTCCGTCCGTCCGTCTGTCTGTATGAACGCTGAGATTTCGGAAACTATAAAAGCTAGAAGGTTGAGATTTCACACACATATTCTTGGGCTTCCTACGCAGCGCAAGTTTGTTTCATCGAGGTGCCACGCCCCCCCAACGCCCACAATCGCCATAAACGATTTTCAAATGTGTCTGGAGGCCACATCTTTTAAGATTTTAAAAATATATAAACGCAATTTTATAGTGTTTATTAATACCTATCGAAATGTAGAAGACATTTTTCAAATCGGACCATTCATTAAAAAGTTATACGCAATCAAAATTGTTTATATATCTATCTCCCTCGCACTCCCTTTAGCCCCAATAGATAGTCGGGACACCAACCCGAGTACAGCGTTCGCACTCCCTTTAGCTGAGTGACGGGTATTAGATAGTCGGGACACCAACCCGACTATAGCGTTCTCTCTTGTTAGTTATTTATTTTTCACTTTTAAGCTGCTTTTTCCGGAGCTCGCGCAAAACACGTCTGCACTCTCCGGCGTTTTGCGTTACTGTCACAAACGGGTATTACAGCCCTGTTTCTTATATATTCTTGATCAGGGTCACTAGCCGAGTCGATATAGCCATTTCTGTCCGTCTGTCCGTCATTGGGGGCGTAGGCGCCCACTAAGATCCGACATGTCCCCCCAGTGGCCCCAAACAGCTCCAACATCCATATTTAGAGCAAAAAAGAATTAGATGTACTTAAGCTTAACTTCTAAAGTGGTTGGAATTTCGAAATTTGGATTTTGCAGAATTTTAGGTCTTGAAAAGGCCTAATTAGAAATTTAAAAGAAATTTCGATATCCCCCATAATTTGGGGGCTACATTTAAAATTAACTTTTCGATTTTAAAAATCTAAACCGCTGCTCCGATCAAGATGATTTTTGGATCATTAGTTATTCTATGGCCCAAGTGCTTAAGTTTTATTTTTCAAGTTTTGAACATTTTTTTAAGTATTTTTAACGAATTTATTTAGATTTTCGAAGTTATTGCGTTGCATTTTGTGGGAGCCTGCCGAGAGAGCGAAACCCAGAGAGCGGATGCCAAGAGAGCGACGGCCGAGAGAGCAACACCCAAGGAAACTGACGAGGGGGAGGGGTAGTGCTGTGTGTGATAGGGAGGGGAAAGGGGCAATTTAAGTTAAAATTTGTTTTGGATTTTAAAAACTTAAGCTGCTGTTCCGATCAATATGATTTTCGATCAATAGTCAGTCCTGTGGATCAAAAGCTTAGGTTTTATTTAAAAAAAAATGTTTTTCATTTTGTAGCAGAAGTAAGAGCCTTATTTTATTTCCACCAAGGAAGAAAATAAAAAATTACTACAAATTCTGTAAGCAAAGACAAAATGTTTCCAATTTAATTATTAATCTTAAGATTCGAACTTTTGACCAAACACGTAAGTACATTTGTATATTTGGATATGTTTTGATTTGCTTATATGTACAATACATGTACAATACAATACATACACACAATTTGTGTGTATGTTTCTACTTGAAAGTAGATAATGTGCTTAAATACAAATAAAATCATTAATTTCCTTTCAGCCAATGCAAAATTTGTCGAGCTTAAAATTAATAATTATCAATCAAATGTGGAATCGGAAAATAATAAGTTACTTCGTTATTTTTGTATGAGATGCCAATCTTTTCGTGTTTGTACAAATGTTTTCGTTTCATTCATAACAACAAATTTGAAACAATTTACAAACAAGTGTACATTTGTACGCAAATTAAAATTGCATTGATAGTATTGTAACTGATAGAAAGTATACAAATTCAATACTTTTACATTGATCACATTCATTTATTATATAGCTCTGCCAGTAGCCTTCTGATTCTCGCCCCTGAAGGATCTTCTAAAAAGGGTTTTACACAAAGGTTCTCAAAAAACGCGCTAATAAGAAAACATAAAGTCCTGACAACCGAACTCCAAACTAATTTTAAGCGAACGAAGTCGCTCCGGGTATAGCTAGTCGCTTATATACGGTTTTAAAAATTTTAATATTTCGGAAAAGTAAAAATTCAGTTTTATTGTGTTTATCAATACCTATCGAAATGTAGAAGAAATTTTTCAAATCGGACCATTCGTTAAAAAGTTATGCGTGATCAAAGTTTCTATCTCCATCTCCCTCGCACTCCCTTTACCTGAGTAACGGGTATCTGATAGTCGGGGCACCCGACTATAGCGTTCTTGTTTTTTGTTGAAAAATTTCTAATTCTGTGTTACTGGATGCATAGGGTATTTTTCTTATTCCTGGAACCTGTGCAACATTTTTCCATTTTTCTTGTAGTGGAAGTGAAAATTCCTCCACTTCTTTGGCGCCAATGTAGATAAGATTTATTCCGTGTAAACTGTCCTGAGCGCATTGAAAAAATTCAAAGGGGCTGGATAATATTCTATTTTGGGACTTAGTTACTTGCCAAACTTTTCTTTTGATTACGGCGTAGCAAAATAGTTCCATTCAATTTTGACGCATCCAAAATAGTAAACAAAATCTACCAAACTACGGACTATAAATTTATTTTTAAACTGCGAGCTGCCACCATCAGAAAATATAAATATATTTTCGAATAAGCCGGCTTTTTCCTTGAGCTCTTTTAAAAGTTTGCTTAAGAAGCAGACAACGTCAAATTTGTTGTGGCTCAAATTTTCACTAATTAATCCATATGATAAAGTTTTGTCGCAAAGCCAAGCTACGCAAGTAAATATCGTAACCTGTTTATAAGGTGTGTTTCAAAATTATACGACACCATAAATTTGTTAAATAATTTTTTTATTAAAAGTCGTATTAAGTTTGTATTTAATAGTATTTAATAGTTATAACAAAACAAAGAATTTCATGTGAAAACAATATAATATTTGCCTCCGTGGCATAAGTTATAACAAAATCTTAATTTTAAGGCGTTTCATAATTATACGACACCTTTCATTATAGGCTTATGTAAACTCGTTGGGAACAATATTTGGCTAGTTTTTAGTTTATTAATAGTTTATAGGATTTCCCTTAGATTTTCCAACACAAAACATCCTTTTTTTCATCGACTCTGTTAAGTTTTTTAAGAGGCCAACATCAAGTTTTTCCCATTCCTTAAGAATCGACGTTTTTAGCTCTTTAGTGTTACAATACTGACGATTATTGGCATAAACCCGTCTTACCAAGATGCCCTATATATTTTCTATAGGATTCAAGTCCGGTGAGCAAGCTGGCCAGTCCATAGTTTCAACAGAACAGTTGGTCAAATATGTTCTGGTCGCATTGCTCACATGAATTCGAGCGTTATCCTGTTGGAAAGTGATGGGCATTTCCCTATTTTGCTCCAGAAAAGGTATTAGACTTCTATCTAATACTCGTATGTATTCGTTGCTATCCATTTTTGATGATGTGAATTTTAAGTCCAGCGTGGTTTTTGAGGTAAAAGCCCCCCACACCATCACTGAGCCTCCACCAAAGTTGCGCTTAGAAAAATAAATGGGATCTTTTCGCAAATCTCTCCAATAATATTTGTTGCCATCTGGACCATCAAGATTCCACTTTTTCTCATCGGAAAAAATAATCTATAAACTAAAAAATATTAATACAATTTTTTTTTAATATCATGTATTTTTCTACCGTATTCCAGTCGGTGTAGATATGTTTTTCGGCAAAATCAAGTCGTGCCTCCTTGTGTCGAGGCAAAAGATGAGGTGATTTGATCATTTTTGATAACTTTATAAAATTACAACGATCCAGAGTTCGCCAAACTGTCGTTTTTGATACCTTATTATTAAGGATAGCTGCCACGGTAGAGCAAGATTTCGCTGAGTTTGAGCATTCTCTTATAATTTTTCGTTTTACATCGTAATTTTGAGGATTCCTCAAGAAATTGTTGATAACGCATCGGGTCCTATTGATTCGTCTCGAAATTTCCGAGTCTGATAGGCCCATCTCCTTAAAAGCGGTAATTTTCCCGCGTTCTTCAATTGTCAATATAGTACCACGTGCCATTTTACATTGCAAACGATTTTATTAAATTTCTAGTCGAAAAAAAAGCGTGCAGACGCTTTAAAAACAGTTTAACAACTGGTGTCGTATCATTGTGAAACGTCTTAAGGAGAGACTAAAACTCTCTCTCTCTCGAAGAAAAGTAACGGTGCATCGGCGATAGATGAGATTTTTCTCAGAGAGCATTTTTTTTTTATCGTAAACAATACAAAGGAGTAAATAAGAACAGAAAAAGTTTTAATAAACGCCGTTAACTTGGTATAAAATAAAATGTAAAATAAATTTTAAAGGTGTCGTAAAATTTTGAAACACACCTTAGTTAAAATGTGCGCTTTGGACTTCGTTTTGAGAGATCAGCCTGTAATTTTCGCCAAAATCAATTTGAATGACTACTTCCCTTGGATCTATGTATATTCGCTTTCTTAGCCTTACCTTGTGGTACGCCTGAAGTAACATTTACCAGAGAAGATACTTCGTTTTTGAACAATACACGTTGAGATCTGTTCGACAAGTATGACGAAATCCAATCAAGTAAGTAGGGAGGAAATCCAATAAGAGATAGTTTATGAAGAAGTAAAGAGTGGTTAACCGAATCGAACGCCTTGCTGAAATCGGTGAATATGACATCTGTTTCTGTTAAGGACGAAAATTCGAGAAGATTCGTAGAAGTAGAACGTTTCTTAACAAATCCGTGTTGGGAGGTTGAAATAATTGACACATATGCTACACACATACACAGAGAAAATTATCAAAAGTTTTAGGTGCAAAATAAGGAGTAAAACATTTTAAAAAGTAAAACGCTTCATACAAATTTTATTTTACTTTGCATTTTTAAAACGTTTTCATTTTTATTTTTAAAACGTTTTTTTATGAAAACGGCACCAAAAACGTTGTATAATTTTCTCTGTGTACATATGCTGAATCTGACAAGTTATTATACGTTCGAAAAGCTTAGGGATCGCAGACAGCTTGGCAATACCTCGGTACACAGCTTTGACGACTGCATATCTCCATCACCCTCGAACTCCCTTTAGCTGAGTAACGGGTATTATATCCTGGAAATTAGAAATAATAACTTCAATGGGATATTTAGTAAGATGATATATTTATTTATATGTATACCCATTAATGTTTTCTTCTTGCTGAGAATGACATTCACACTTAAAATACAAAAAGAACTTAAAGAAAAAATGACCGTTGCACAAACGCGGTCTTGTCACCTAAAAAAGATTTTTAATTAACAGACAAATAAACTTTAAGCTTTCTATGTTTGATTTGGCCTTAATTGACACAGTAATTGTCGTATATTTGAGCAGGAATTAAACCGAAAACCAATAAACATAGAGTTAATAAAATAATAGGTTAATGTAATTTAATGCTTCTTAAAGCTAGGGTTACAAAACTTGTACAAGTTCGTTTTAGTTTTCTTTGAATTATTTCCACTGCAATAGGGTAGAAAATGGAATCTATAAATATTATATATAATAACTGATATTTTAGTTTGATTTCTTCTATGTAGTTATTTTTAATTTATCTTCGACAATTACACCCTGGATGAGAGTAGACTACATTATAACTAAGCTATCGTAGAGCGGTTACAAAATATACATATCATAGACATGGAAAAATACCCTTCTCGTTACCATGGGGAATCCTTATTTTTCCTACAGTACGTTTTCATTTAAAAATAACAACGATTGTCTTTAGAAAACTAAATTCACGTATGCGATGCTTATTCCATTAATAAGTATCCTCTATATTTACTATTTTCAACTTGATCTAAGTTCTAATCATTTCTTTGATTTTAAAAAGGAACATCATGTACACATATTTCTTAGTAGGTTACCTATATACGTTTAGCTTACATTTAATTGTATTGAAAACCCGTACGAATGGAACAAAAACAAGGGTTTATCATGCTGTGCTATATTTGTAGTCTTTACTAATTGCAATTGCTGCGAGAGTAATATCCTTGAAGCCTGGAGCCAACTTTGAAATGCTACAAACAGATTAATAAAGAAAACGTAAAAAATCAAACAACAAAATTCATGTTTACATAATAATTATAATCAATCCGTTTTAAGTATTAAACCATATTTCCATTTTTTCATTTTCATCCTAGTTTTGTAGTTTTATTGTCCTTAAAAATATATATGGGCAGTTCTTTTACCAACCGAACAACTTTTCTTGGATCACATCTTTGATTTGCCTGAAACTTTTTTTATATGTACTATTTAGAAAATAAGTAAACACGTGTATCACGATTTGGACGAAAAAAATTAAACATGTTTAAAAAATTGTTTTTAATTTTGAGTTATTAAATTGAGTGTTATATAAACAATTGTAATTTTTTAGATAAATAACATATACTTGCTTTTTACCCCCATTCTCTAACCTTCTTGATGTAACCATATTCAAAATTCATAAAACGATTATTCTTTTTTGATAAAATCAAAAGGTCTGAAAAAATGATTCCATAAAAAAGTGCAAATTATAATGAAATATATAATCTGCGAATCAGCTGTTCCATACAAAGTCAGCTTTCACAAATGTCTGCAATTCAACAATTTCGAGGATGTTGAAAATTTTGTTGAAACGAAAACCAGAGTTGTGATATTTTATTAAAATTCATGGCAACTGTCTGACATTTTAGTATCACAAGTTCGCATTATTTACTTAAAAATAAAATTTGAAAAAATTCATTTTACATTTTTTAAGTTCCGTAAAACTTTTCAACAAATAACAGCTGTTTCTAAATTCAACAAAAACGATCTAGGGTCGTTCCCTCAATTCCTGAAATTTTCGGTTGAATTTTCGATTTTATTTCCAGATCTACTGATTATCATATAGAATGCTTTGCTCCAAAAAAGGTTTTTAATAGTTTTTAATATAGCTATGTCTATCTATAACATTTTGTTTGTAGCTCAAGGTTTCAAAGAAATTACTCTCATAGCTATGTAGTAGTATTTTCATACCCTGCAAAAAATACCACGAATGTTTAGATCATTTATATGTGTTCATTTTGATTAAAATAGAGAACTAGTTATGATTAAATCAATTGCAATAGTTTTAAATTAAATCTTTGGCAAAAATTGACAAACATAAGGAAATTGCGTCAATGTTTTTAGCCAGCATTTAAAAGAGTGTACATTTTTTATTTATGAATTTTATTATAGGAAAACTGAAAAAAAAACACAATTTTATTGTGTAAAAAGTTTCGTTCTTGAAACTTTTGCATGACGACGTATGTATAGGGAAAAAATTTTAAAGCAGTAATACACTGCGAATTAGCTAAAATTATCAAAACATTGCTGATAATATTGGCTATGTTAAGTTTGGCTACAGACAAAAAAAAATACTATGTAAAATCAACATAGAAAAATAGTAGTTCACTATTTTCTGAATTTTTCATGTATATTGTTGTTTTATTTTTTTTTGACATTGAATAGTATTTAACAATTAAAATAGTAGAAAACCTATTTACGAAACTTTTATGTATTTTGTTGTTTAATTCATTTGGCAAATTAATAGTTAACGTCTCAATTAATATCGTACCAAAACTATTTTATTTGTTCGCGTTTATTTTGTTGTTTTATTTTTTGAGGCATTGAATGGTGACACCAAAATTAATATCGTAACACAATTATTTTTTTCCTTCATGTATTTTGTTGTTTTAAAAATACAATTATAAATTGTAGGTCAACTATTTTTCTGGTCTTAGGGTGGTTAGAGTATCCGACTCATAATCTCTGTCTCGCGAGTTCAAATCCCGCTTTTGCAACTTTTTTTTTTCCTTTTTTTTGTTAAATGTTGATTTCAAGTCTATAGATTTTCCTCTACGAAAATCATTCTTCTGTGGCCTAGAAGGAGGAGGCAAAAAACCTGATTTGTAAGTTTAAGTATCTGTGAGATGTAAGTGTCTATAAATAACTTCCATATAAATTAACATAACAAATTAAATGAAAAATAAAAATAGCTAAAAAATAAAATTAAAAAAAAACAATTTTTTTCGGGTAAAATACTATTTTGAAGGTTATCTACTATTTTATAGGTAATCTACTATTTTTTGGGGCATTTTATATTTTTTATGGGTTGGGGCAGTTTTACTATTAAATAGTTGATTTTACATAGTTTTTTTTTGTGTGTATGGTCTTATTAAATGATTCAGTTTTGTCTTAAAAAATAAAAATGCATGTTTTTATACCCGTTACTCGTAGAGTAAAAGGGTATATTGTATTCGTGCAAAAGTATGTAACAGCTAGAAGGAAGCGTTTCCGACCCCATAAAGTATATATATTCTTGATCAGGATCACTAGCCGAGTCGATCTAGCCATGTCCGTCTGTCCGTCTGTCTGTCCGTC
Source organism: Drosophila lutescens (assembly GCA_037075285.1). NCBI lineage: Eukaryota > Metazoa > Arthropoda > Insecta > Diptera > Drosophilidae > Drosophila > Drosophila lutescens. Next base: position 37,005 of record JBAMCF010000023.1, on the reverse strand, counting down.
TGTCTGTCCGTCTGTATGAACGCTGAGATCTCGGAAACTATAAAAGCTAGAAGATTGGCATTTTGCCTGCAGATTCTAGGAGTTCCTACGCAGCGCAAGTTTGTTTCAAAAAGGTGCCACGCCCCCTCTAACGCCCACAATCGCTTATATACGATTTTAAAAATTTCAATATTTCGGAAAAGTAAAAATGCAGTTTTATTGTGTTTATCAATACCTATCGAAATGTAGTAGAAATTTTTCAAATCGGACCATTCGTTAAAAAGTTATGCGTGTTCAAAGTTTCTATCTCCATCTCCCTCGCACACCCTTTACCTGAGTAACGGGTATCTGATTGTCGGGGCACCCGACTATAGCGTTCTCTCTTGTTAATTATAAGAACAGTAATCTCGGGAACCATAAAAAGAAATATGCATAAATATGATAAATATTTTAAAGTTTTTTATTATAGTAAATAGTAAAATAGTAAAAATACAGTACTATACTTAAGTTTGATAGTTTGGTTAATAGTATGAATTTTTGACAACAGATGATAAGTTAAAACTCTTAAAAGCCAACTTTAGATCTAATTTGGATCATTCCTATGGAAGATACACATTGGCTTTATCGCCTAATCGGACAGGCACTTGCATAAGGTAAACGATAACATTTTTTAGCTATCCAAAATTTGTGTCGATTTTTTAAGCTCAACGACTAACTGGAACTAGCTGCAAACTTTGGGTTTTTGGCATTGGGAATTGTTTGTAATAGAGATTAGGAGAAGGAACCATCATTACATTGTCATGTTAAAATGGCTCCACGGAATGCAATCCTTTGTTGAACTTCGTCAAATCATTATGAGTGAATAATGGAATTCAAGCAATGCAAGCAGTCGTTTTGCTGCATGCATATCTCCATCTCCCTCGCACTTCCCTTAGCTGAGTAACGAATATCGGAGGGTTGAGGTATAGCGTTCTCTCTTGTTTGTTTAAGCCTAGTACTTACATTGACGAATTCTGCTAGCTAAGCATAGGAGTAAGCGAGAGGCAAATAGGTAGCTAACGGCTTTTTTCACCGCTGTACTCAGATGAGCTAAGAAAATAGTAGGGAAATACCAAAAAAACAAGAAAGAACGCTCAGATACCTGTTACTCAGCTAAAGGGAGTGCGAGGGAGATGGAGATATAAAACTTTGATCGCGCATAACTTTTTATCGAATGGTCCGATTTGAAAAATAATTCGATAGGTATTGATAAACACAATAAAACTGATTTTGTACTTCTCCGAAATCTTTAAAGGTGTGGGCGCCAGACACATTTTAAAATCGTTTGTGGGCGTTAGAGGGGGCGTAGCGCTCGGCTAAAATAACTTTGCGCTGCGTAGGAAGCCCAAAAATATGTGTGGGAAATCTCAACCTTCTAGCTTTTGTAATTTCCGAGATCTCAGCGTTCATACGGACGGACAGACAGACAGACGGACAGAAGGACATGGCTAGATCGACTCGGCTAGCGATCCTGATCAAGAATATATATATACCTTATAGGGTCGGAAACGCTTCCTTATCCCTGTTACATACAGTGGCTCCATCGCTAAATCGGACACCTACTTTCATAAAATAAACATGCAAAAAAAATTAATAAAATGGGTTAAATTCGTCGTTTTTTTGCTTTTACTTATACATAATGCTAATATCTTCCAAAAACATAAACAAAAATCACATATTTCCAACGAAAACACTTAGTTTTCCAACAAAAACAACAAAAAATCCGATTTTTAAGGTTCAACGAGTAATCGGACACTCGCTGAATACGGTTATTTTTTATGGAACTTGCTGCAAACTTGGTGTTTTTGGCATTGAGATACTTTGTAGTAGAGATTAAGAGAAGAAACCATCACTACACTGCAAAAAAAAGTGGAAATGGCTCCAAGGAAAGCCATTTTCTGTGAAACTTCGTCAGTTGATTGGAAAACTCAATTTCGATCTGAAAACTGTACGGAAATTCACTGGCTTGAAAGGAGAAGTCAAGTCTATTGTCTAATTTGACAATAGAGGCGGGAAAGGCCAAAACAACATGTTAATGACGGCATAATTCCAAAGTACCTTAAGATTTTAAAGGATAATGCCAACGATTCAACAAAATTTTCAACAGCCTTGAGGCTGTTGAATTGCTGAAATTTCTGAAAGTTGACTTTGTATGGAACAGCTTATTAACAGCTGACCAAAATTCAACAATTCAGCAATTGAACAGTTAAGGGAATCCCCTCATTGTTCGGCTCATTTATTAGAGCATTCATTAGAGGCTTAGAAAGCAGGGACCGAAAATAATCGTTATTGAAAAATAAAAATCACCAAGAAGGAATTGAGCTACATAGATGTGCTATATATCAAACATTTTGTTTTTTCCTCCATGTTCTAAAAATAAAATAAACTTTTATTTCAGGATTTTTATGATAAAAATCAAAAGTAATCGTTTTTAAAGATTTTAATTTTTTGAAATCTTAAATAATCGTTATTTGAGATTTTTATTTTTTCAAATCTCCAATAATCTTTACATGGGATTTTTATTTTTTCAAATCTCAAATAATCGTTATTTGGGATTTTTATTCATAAAACTCACAAATAAAACTCTATTCGTCCCTGTGTCTTCAGCTTGCATCCAATCGCATAGAAATTTAGCAAAGGCCACTTTTGGAAGTTTATCTACTGGATGCAACAAAATTTTCGCGGATTGGACCATTAAATCCAACACTTTTCTTATGATCTATAAAAATCGTAAGCGAATGATGAAGCGACTGAAGTTACAGTAGCTGTTACATGAGTACACATAGGCACGACCATTATCCTCTGAAGAATTCGCGGTTTAGAATTTAATTTCATTAAACGCCATAAGTGATGCTTTTATACGAATAAAATTGACAAAGTCATTTTCTTCTAAAGAATTCGCGGTTTTTATTTAGATTTTTAAGTTTGTGATACTGATCAAATATTTACCCTAACTCGATGGTCCCGAGGAGTTAAATAAAATAACTTTTACCATCCTCTTTTAAAAATATATGCCGCTATGAATATTAAATATAGAAGGCTTTGAAAATAAATCAAAAGTATATAATTTTTGTTATTGATACATTCATTCATTTCGGATCGTTTTGTTTCGTGTTCTGTTTAAAATGGGAAGAAAATCGGATTTCTTTGTGCGAAAGTTTTTTACCTGTAATGCTGAAAAAAATGAATCGGTGTGATCAAAACATAAAGACATATACAATGGACACCCAATCCCGGAAAAAGACAATGACGATGGCCAATGTGAAAAAAAACTTTGCATAGAAATAAGTGAGAATGAAGTTACAGATGCATGTATGGAACTAGTTACGCTAGAAAAAGCTCCATTTGCGGTACTGGACTCTGACGCTTTCAAATCACTCACCGGACAATTATTTCAAGAACTTCATTTAACACCAATAAATTCGCGTAACGTAATGGTTCACGTTTGCCAAAAATACGAAGCCATGAAAACCCAACTAAGGAAAGACATACGCGGAAAGTTAGTTTCTCTTAAAATTGACATTGCCTCGAGGCATACGCGAGTAATCTTAGGAGTGAACATACAATATTACGATTCCAGCAAAATTATCATTAAAACTCTGGGAATTGTTGAACTTTAGAAACAACACACAGGAAAAATTATAAGCCAGGAAATTGAATCGCTCCTCAAAGAGTTCGACATAAAGAAAGAACAAATTTATACGGTTACATCCGATAATGGCCGTAACATTATAAAGGCAGTCGACTTTTTAAATGAAGAGTCTGAATCTATTTTTTCAACTGAAGAAGACGCAGACGACTTTTTTAAGGACATTTCTGTATTTTCTATTACCTCTATTTAATGCGCGGCACATACATTGCAACTAGGAGTGCACGATTTTTTAAAGAGTCCCATGCGCACCGAAGTAATAGATAAGGCCAGAAAACTTATAAAAACGCTACGAACTCCAACATACAGGTAATAATTTATCCTATTTATGTAACAAAATATTAACCCAAAACTCGTTTATGTAGATTGTCTATTAGAGATAATATCCTACCGCAACCAACTCTGGATGTAGCAACCAGATGGAACTCAACGTTCAGTATGCTGGCCAGCCTTGAAAAATTGAGGGATTTTTGCGAAGAAAATGTAAATGCTTGCTTGCTATTAACGGTGACCGATTGGGAGGAGATCAACATTTTAATTAAGGCTCTGAATCCCGTGTACATTGCAACTCAAAAACTACAAACTGAGCAGCTCTACCTCGGCGATTTTTACAAAATTTGGCTTGAACTAAAACTAGATATCAAATCGCTCGGAAATTCGCAAAGTGATGAACTTCTAAAGGCCTTAGAAAAAAGAGAGTCCCATCTAATAGAAAACGATGTTGTATTATCATCCGTTTACTTGGATCCAAGAATTCAAAAAGTCTTAAAGAAAAATCCTGTTTAAGTTTTGTACGCAAAAAATCATGTGAAAATTTTGGTTCAAAAGACTTGCGGCGCAAAAAAAAATGCAAGTTTTGAAATATGAAATTGTTATAATGTTTTAACATTTTATTTATTTTTAAAGGTTATGGACAGAGAAAGGCTGAACTCTAAGGATGTCGAAAATGATGGACCATCTTGCAGTCATGGTAGCTCTCAACAGAAATCTTTATTGGCCGACTTCTTAGACTCCATAGAAGTTGGAGTAAACGCGAGGGATTCAAACGTTGAAGAAGAAGTCAAACACGCTTTTAAAGAAATTGAAAACTATTCCCCGATTGCAATACCTCTAGAGTCTGACGTCATGGAATATTGGGAGGAGGCAAAATTTCAATATCCCTTTTTATATGACTTGGCGAAAGTGCTTCACAGTGTACCCGCTACTCAGGTCAGCGTGGAGAGAGCCTTTTCAGCACTTAAGCTAGTGCTGACGGACTTGCGCTGTAATTTGTCCCAAGAATCTATAAAAAAAATATTGTTTGTCAAACTTAATAAAAAACAAGAGAGAACGCTATAGTCGGGTGCCCCGACAATCAGATACCCGTTACTCAGGTAAAGGGAGTGCGAGGGAGATGGAGATAGAAATTTGAACACGCATAACTTTTTAACGAATGGTCCGATTTGACATTTCGATAGGTATTGATAAACACAATAAAACTGCATTTTTACTTTTCCGAAATATTGAAATTTTTAAAATCGTATATAAGCGATTGTGGGCGTTAGAGGGGGCGTGTCACCTTTTTGAAACAAACTTGCGCTGCGTAGGAACTCCTAGAATCTGTATGCAAAATGCCAATCTTCTAGCTTTTATAGTTTCCGAGATCTCAGCGTTCATACGGACAGACGGACAGACAGACAGACAGACAGACAGACAGACGGACAGACGGACAGACGGACAGACGGACATGGCTAGATCGACTCGGCTAGTGATCCTGATCAAGAATATATATACTTTATGGGGTCGGAAACGCTTCCTTCTAGCTGTTACATACTTTTGCACGAATACAATATACCCTTTTACTCTACGAGTAACGGGTATAATAATCATTGACGTGCCAATTAATTTACCTAATAGCGTTGTGGGTTAAAATTTGTTAAATGCTTTTGCATTTCTAGTTTTCGATACTGTAAAGATATGGAAAGAGGTCTCTTGGTGGGCACACAGAATAAATTTAAAAAACTCTAATTTTTCAGAAGATGACGGCTGTTCTGGTGAATCATAATTGCTAAAGGCTCCTGCTTAACAAAATAAAAAACTGCGAATTCTTTAGAAGAATATGACTTTGTCAATTGTATTCGTATAAAAGCATCACTTATGGCGTTTAATGAAATTAAATTAAAAACCGCGAATTCTTCAGAGGATAATGGCCGTGCCTATGTGTGCTCATGTAACAGCTACTGTAACTTCAGTCGCTTCATCATTCGCTTACGATTTTTATAGATCATAAGAAATCCGCGAAAATGTTGTTGCATCCAGTAGATAAACTTCCAAAAGTGGCCTTTGCTAAATTTCTATGCGATTGGATGCGAGCCGAAGACACAGGAGCGAATAGAGTTTTATTTGTGAGTTTAATAAATAAAAATCGCAAATAACGAATATTTCAGATTCGAAAAATAAAAATCCCTTGTAACGATTTTTTGAGATTTGAAAAAATAAAAATCTCAAATAACGATTATTTAAGATTTCAAAAAATAAAAATCTCAAATAACGTTTACTTTGGAGTCTTTTGACATAAAAATCACAAATTAAGATTATTTGTGAGTTTTTTCCATAAAACTCATAATCGTTACGGTCCCTGTTAGAAAGGGACAAATATATATACATGTACTGAGATTTGTTTGGATAAGATGGCATGGTAATTTAGAATTTAGACGTTAAATTTAAACTTTATAATTCAAATAACTTTAACTGGTTAAATCATTAAGGTTGAATGCTGTAAAATTAATAGTGTGTATTGCATGAAATTATTTAGGCCTTTAAAATAAATTTTGTATGGTTCTTATTGTTTTATAGCACCTAATTACCCGCAAAAGTTTTGACAATTCAACCAAAAAGCATCAAATCAATTTTTATTATTTGTCCCATTTTATAGTAGCTCTAATGAATGAGCAAAATTGTACTTTTTAGATACATCATTGCTCATCGGTCCAGGTAGTACCGTATGGAGGTATTTTTATATACCAAAAAAAAAAATACTAAAAGTGCCCATCGGCTTTTACAATTTTGCTCATTAATTGCTCATTGCAGCTGACATATATCTGTCTTGCTCGCGCCCACGTAAAATCGTATAGGCTGAGAAAAATTTTTTTTAATGAATGAGCCGAAATAACCGCGTTAGAGAGTTAACACTTTCGATTTTTTTTTTGGTGTACCTAAAAAAAAGCACATGCCCATAAAAAAAAACATATTAAAAAAACTTTTTATTTAGCAAAAAATCTAAAAACAAACAAAAAACAAACAATTTTACCCAAGGATTAGCTTTTAATACGACCTTTTTTTTGTTATAGAGAAGTTTTTACCTAACTCGAGGTCATGCCGGCATTATGCCAACACACATTATATTATTTTAAAATATATACATATATGGCTTCAATGTATTTTTAAGAAAAGTGTCATAAAAACCCTTCAAGGAAAATAACCTGTAATCAAAAACGCTCTAAATTGCAGAGTTTTGCAATAAACACACGCATACGTATTTAACAATTATACTCAAAATATGTTTAAGATAAATCGAACTATCTTGAAATATTTTTTGTCATTTTTTTTAAAGAAGGGTGTTCAACTTTGATGTTAAATAAACAATGTTTTTCTTAAATGTTGGCCGATACTCATATCGGCTCAGTGAGAGAGTGTGCAGCTCACAATTATAATTATTATTAATTATTTTTTTACTTTTTAAATACAAAATATTTAAATTTGTAATATCGAATTAATATTTTAAAAAATAAAGTTTTTTCCATATACACTTGTATAGCAGAGATCGCTTAGACACATAAACTTAACAGTGTCTGATGGTGCGACTGGTAAGGTGTCTGCCCATGAAGCGAGAGGAAGTTTTTATCAGTTGTAAAAGGCATTTACTAATAATAATAAAAAATAAAATTCAATACAAAATTAAAAAAAAAACATGTCTCTTACTGGACTCAAACCTGGTGGGTCATTCCACGTGAAACGTGACTGGCCAATTTGGGTCAAATCTCAGAATCAATCGAAACTTTTTTTTTCGATAGAGGATTGAAATATAAGGATCGGTTTTTTTTTTAACTCTTACCGCTTATTTTTCAAAAATATTTTTCTAATTAAGCTCCGATTTTTAAGTTATGCATCACTTGAGACTCGTTTGAGATATTTATATATTTGGTATGCAACTTTGTGGGACATCTTAATATCTTTCCGAAAAATATTTTAAAAAATGTTTAATTTTAAAATTAAGTATTTTTTAAGAGAATTTAAAATTAGAAAAAATTCTGTACGCCGGAATACACGCGGTTTCCAAATAAAAAAATTATCCTCATATTGCTTCATCAATTCTTCACAAAGTGGTAAAATAAAATTTTTGTAATCGCAGTGTTTACTAGTTAAGAAAGAATTAAAAGTGCAGCAAGCCAGTGCAAGAATTGGGCACTTACAATTTTTTTTATGGTGTACATTTTTTTTTAAAGTGTAAAAAACGTTTTTGGGCCTTTTTTATTTTTTATCTTGAGTTCTGATAAACCGATAGTGGTCATCGATGACTCATTTTACAGGTAATATAATGCCCTTCAACTTATAAACAGCATTGAGTTCCAGTCATTAGTTTAGAAGCTACACCTCGTCAAAGTTGAAAAAGTTAAAAAAATGCAAAAAACACACATAAAAAAATACAAAAAAATACAAATAAAAATACACGCCTAAAAACCGAAATTATTTTTTTAACTTATTCTGTTAGATGGTACTTTGACAAAAAAACAAGCTAATGATCATTAGAATCCACCAGCAAATGAATTTTACATGAATATTTGAAGTTTGGGACAACAGTGATTTTTTGGCCGTTTACAGCTGTTAACTGAGACAACAGGGCCTTAACAGGGCTGTAATACCCTTATTTTGCAGCAAGCCAGTGCAAAAAATTCAATAAAGTGTCTATAAAACTAATTTCGGTTTTTAGGCGTGTATTTTTATTTGTATTTTTTTAACTTTTTTTTTAACTTATTCAACTTTGACGAGGTGTAGCTTCTAAACTAATGACTGGAACTCAATACTGTATATCAGAAAGTTGACGGGCATTATATTACCTGTAAAATGAGTCATCGATGACCACTATCGGTTTATCAGAACTCAAGATAGAAAATAAAAAAGGCCCAAAAACGTTTTTTACACTTTAAAAAAAATTGACATCATACAAAAAATTTAAAGTGCCCATTTCTTATTCATGGAGATGTACTCAACCGGAAAATTAAGGTTGTCTTCGATGAGGAAGAGGTCGATTTTATTTTGTAAACTGATGTTATTCGTTGAGCTCCAAAAATCGACACAAATTTGTAAATGCTAAAAAATTTAGACTTCCTATCGATAATTTTGAATTTCATTTTTTTGTCAAGAAAGGTGAAGTGTACACAATAAATACAAGCCAAAAAACAATAGATTTAACCCATTTTGTTTAGTTTTTGGGCTCGTTTATCTTATGCAAGGCGATGCAGCCACTGTGTGATATAGTCGACCGAACCCATTCGACTTAAGTATGTAAGGTAGAAAGAAGACTTTTGAGAAAGTTTCATCCAGAATGCTTTAGAACTGATAGACTAGTTAGCGTAGAAACGGACAGTCGAACCTGGCATGATTGAATCGACTAGCGAAATCCGCCTTTTTCTATGTTTGTCGGACAAACTAGAACTATTCGATTTACATATTAAAACGGCACATATTTAATAAATTATGCATTTCCATAAACTATTAATTTTAAATATTCCCTGAATTAATTTATTTTTGCTACTTTGTTAACATACAGTAAAACATATGTAAGTAATCCGCGTTCATTCGCATTTATAAAAATGGAAAGGGCTTTGTATTCGATTTGCCGTAACGCTGTTTCTTACTATGGACAATGGACAGTGACTTGGCTACCAGTCCCATTTTTAACTAATGCTCAACTAAATTGTACTTTCATTTGCAGCTGGAACCATGCTGGTATGCATCGAGGTACTTTTCGTTCCACATCACAACATTTGCAAATCATTACCATTCTCATATTCACTCCGCACTCTACGGGTTAGTTAAAATCGTCGGGGAAAATAAATCCGTGGACACTATTAAGCTGGCTCTTCCTTTTCTACAAAAACCACTCTACCCAAAAGAGGGTTAGGAGTAATATTAAAGACATCACAGTCTCTAATAAAATGCCAAAAATAATTGAAAATATCGTAAAATATTTTTGGATTGTTTTAGCCATTATTGGGTCAATAAAGCTAAGAGCAAACGATCAAATTATTGGAACAAAATTATACTTTTGTTAAACACGCAGGGCAATGTTAGATTATTTTGTTCAAATAATTAATCGTTTCACCGAAGCGTGGTAATTATTTGAATTTATTTGTGCCAGCTAGGTCACATTTTTGTAACGCATCTGTTATGAATTCGTCAGTGGAGCAAGGATGTAAGGCCACCTTTCCCTCATACGATATCCCGCCCACTCACACACTCGCACATTCAAACTGGGTTCGGATGAGACCTAAAGCTTTGATCGGCCCCCTTTCTGGGCGGCCTTAGATTGTGCCCTATCTGCTCAGCAGCTGATCCACATTGAGGGTTAGCTCTGGCCCTGGATGGGTGCCATTATTGTTGTTGGCCGCTTCTTGGGACTGGGAGCCACTGTTGCAGGCACTATTGCTGCCGTGGGTAAAAATCCGATTCAAGGTCCTGGAAGGGGCCGGCGATGTGGGAGCGGAGAGCTGGGGCGGACTAATGGGCGGGAGAGGCGGCGACTGCGCCTCCAGCGTCGAGGGCGGACTGCGGTTGAGGTTGCTGTCCAGGCTACTGTGGTGCTGCGAGGAGGCCGGCGACAGCGGGATTTCCTCAATCTTTTCAAGATCCTGGGTGATAGAGGCGGAGTTCTGCTTGTGGGCCCGCGTCAGCGTTCCCTTAGGACTTCGGGAGGTGTCGTGCAACAGGGGTATGTCCAACATAGAGCTCTTTACCCCCCCACCACCACCCCCCACTAAGGCCGAGTAAGTTGTAGCCTGCAGGGAGTGCTGGTGGTGCTGCTGCTCTCCCTTCGCCTGCTGGTCATCGCGATCCAAGCTGAACTGCCGACGCAGCAGGCGAGTGGAGCCGGGCTTGCTGTCGAACCGGGCGGCAGCTCCCCCACAACCACTTCCGGTTCCGACTATCGAGGGACAGCCGCCGCCGCCCCCCTGCCCGCTTCCCGCTCCGCCCACCGCACTGCCATATAGGTATTTGCCATCGTAGAACTGCGTAAGATTACTCTCGCTGGGACTGAGGCATTTGTAATGGTTGTACGGCGAGCTGAGGTCCATCATCTCCTCGATCTTTTTGTACAGGCGGGAACTGGAACCTCCCGTGGAATTAGGCAGTCGATTGAAGCTGTTTGGGTTAAGCAGATTATCCGGCGTCAGTTCGGAGAGCTTGCGTGACTGAGGACTTGTACTACTGGGCGTCGTCTTTCCCGGAAACTCCGGACAAAGGGTCGCATTGGGGCTAATTGTGTTGGTGGAATTGGAGTCCAGGGAGTACGAGTTGGGGAGATTAGCGCCGGAACCCAAGTCTGCGTTGGTGGGTGGGGTTATCTCAACCTTTACCTCTACGGATTCCCCAGCCAGAGAGGAGCTTTGGGAAGATGAAGGATTGGTGCTCGTCCGAGATTTGTTGGCCTGCGCCTTCAGGGTTATCGAGTTGCGTATCAGGGACTCATCCAATCTGTGGAAGACCATTGAAAAGTGATTACTGTAAAGCTAAAATAAAATAAGGGTAATACTCTAGATTAGCGGAGACACCCCCGAAATTCGCGAAAAAATTATCCTCGATGGACCGCGATTTCTTAAACATTTACGTGCAAAAAGAACTTGGCGGTCGGCCATGGTTCTCTTGTAATTGAATTTCAAAGTTCTCGGTGTTGCTATAAAAAACAAGGGTGCTTTTCTCATATTTTCAATCAAAGTAATTACATTTTAATGAGTTTCTATAAAATTAATTGATTTTTTAAATGAGTTCCTGTAAATTATTTAATTTGGCCTGCGCCGCTTATTTGTCTGCTTTCTTTTTCTAATGCAATATTTAAATACATTGTGTTGAGTAGAAAACAAGTAGTTGTTGCTGAAAAAGGATTGTTGATTCTCTGAGAAAAACAAATTCAATCTTGATGTTTGGTTTTGGGTAGCAAAGACTTAAAGAAAAGTTTAAAAATATAATCCTCCTTGGTCCGCGATTTCTTTTGATTATCATAATAAAAATACCCATGTGGTCATCTATGGTTATAAGAGTTCTTAAGAAATCGCTGTCCATCGAGGATTATTTTTACGCCGTTGTGGGGACTGGTTCCCTATAATACCAAATTGTTATGATTTCTGAAATTTTAAATTAGTCTTATTTTGACAAAAAGGGAAAAGTGTACATAAATACATATATGATTTTTATAGCAAACAATAGAAAAGCATACTTCTTTTTATAGCAAGACCGGGAACTTTGAAATTCAATTACAAGAAAACCATGGCCGACCGCCAAGTTATTTTTGCACGTAAAGTTGTGAGAAATCTCGGTCCATCGAGGATAATTTTTTCGCGAATTTCGGGGGTGAGTCCGCTAATCTAGAATATTACCAAAATTAGCTTCAACATACCCGTGCGACTCTCTAATTAAATTGAAGGAATGCAGGTGTAGGATTGAAACATTTGATTAGATAACAATTAACAAAGCTTGATTATAAATGGTTAAGTCAAACTAGCCTTAAGATATTATGGTTATACCTTTTTCATACGCTATACATTTTACAAAATTGAAGCCGTCAGACTCACACTTTTAAAATAGATTTAAAATAGAAATAATAGAAATACATAGATGGTGTTCAGAATCTAACCGGAATTTCTAAACACAAAATATTGTTGTTTCATAGTAATGCAAGTTTGTCTTTTGTATCTTTTTGTTTCGGTGTGTTTATACCCGTTACTCGTAGAGTAAAAGAGTATATTCTATTCGTGAAAAAGTATGTAACAGGTAGAAGGACGCGTTTCCGACCCTGTATATTATTGATCAGGATCACTAGCCGATTTGATCTAGCCGCCTGACCGTCTGTCTGTCTGTCCGTATGAACGCTGAGATGGCGGAAACTACAAGAGCTAGAAGATCTCGATTAACCATGCAGATTCTAGGCGTTAAGGCCTAAACGTCCAGCGCTTACATTTATGCCTTGAATGGCCAGAGGAATAACTGCCTTCGGCTAGGAGCACCGTCTCCTCGAAAATTTTGTAAGTGTATTTTTTAATTGATTAAAATAGTATTCCTTATTTATTGGCCAGAGCACCATGGGCAAATATTCAGTTTTTGAGGCATAAACTCCAGTTTTAAAGATTTTTATACCCTTGCAGAGGGTATTATGATTTCAGTCAGAAGTTTGCAACGCAGTGAAGGAGACGTTTCCGACCCCATAAAGTATATATATTCTTGATCAGCATCACTAGACGAGTCGATCTAGCCATGTCCGTCTGTCCGTCTGTCCGTCTGTCCGTCTGTCCGTCTGTCCGTCGGTCCGTCTGTCCGTCTGTCCGTCTGTCCGTCTGTTTCTACGCAAACTAGTCTCTCAGTTTTTAAGCTATCGGGATGAAACTTTCCCAAAAGCCTTCTTACTATTGCAGGTAGTATATAAGTCGGAACCGACCGGATCGGACAACTATATCCTATAGCTCCCATAGGAAGGATCGGAAAAAAAACGTTAAAAAAATTCTAGCTTCGGTGTTTTTTATAGTATTACCTTCTAATCTTGGGAATGTTAGTTTTTAATTATTTCTGAATTTCGAATAAAATTTTATCAAAATCAGACGACTATATCATATAGCTGCCATAGGAACGATCGGAAAATTAATGGGAATATAATAGGAAATAAATTATAGCTTCGTTGGTTTTTATTGTATTCTCTTCTACTCTGGGATATGACTCTTTTTAAATATTTCCGAATTTCGATTTTAATTTTATCAAAATCGAACTACTCTATCATATAGCTGCCATAGGAACGATCGGAAATAAGAGAAATAATAGGAGATTTAACATTTTTGCAATTTGTAAATTAATAGGAATGATCTGCAAGGGTATATAAGCTTCGGCTGGCCGAAGCTAGCTTCCTTTCTTGTTTTTATATACTTTTAAGACTAAGATGTAATTTCGGTTTTTTTTTAAATTTGGAATTGGACCATGTCTCCATCAACCGCCCACGCCACATATATGCTTTTAAAGACAAGGATCTAAAAAAAATATATATGTTAATAAATATTTAATATTCAATGCCTTTCGCAACAAAACTGAAGTATCTTCTTGATTGATATTTTGTGCCAAATAGAAGCAGCATGCAAAAGCAATGGCATCGAATTTTCTTTTTCTTTCGCCAATTTCAATAGATGCCAGCGTACGCTTTAACCGTGGTCCTGCATCAGTATAAGTGAGGATTTGCGACCAGGTTTGTCACTTGGCGTGTCTTTTTCCAAAATTGAAATTTTTAGGTTCGATGAAAGCCACTGCGAATGATTTCCTTGAACCGGTCCATTATTCTGTGACATTTTTGCAATTTACGATTATAGAAGGCAAAAACCTGCTTAAGTTTATTATACCCGTTACTCGTAGAGTAAAAGGGTATATTGTATTCGTGCAAAAGTATGTAACCATAAAGTATATATATTCTTGATCAGGATCACTAGCCGAGTCGATCTAGCCATGTCCGTCTGTCTGTCTGTCTGTCTGTCTGTCTGTCTGTCTGTCTGTCTGTCTGTCTGTCTGTCTGTCTGTCTGTCTGTCTGTCTGTCTGTCTGTCTGTCTGTCTGTCTGTCTGTCTGTCTGTCTGTCTGTCTGTCTGTCTGTCTGTCTGTCTGTCTGTCTGTCTGTCTGTCTGTCTGTCTGTCTGTCTGTCTGTCTGTCTGTCTGTCTGTCTGTCTGTCTGTCTGTCTGTCTGTCTGTCTGTCTGTCTGTCTGTCTGTCTGTCTGTCTGTCTGTCTGTCTGTCTGTCTGTCTGTCTGTCTGTCTGTCTGTCTGTCTGTCTGTCTGTCTGTCTGTCTGTCTGTCTGTCTGTCTGTCTGTCTGTCTGTCTGTCTGTCTGTCTGTCTGTCTGTCTGTCTGTCTGTCTGTCTGTCTGTCTGTCTGTCTGTCTGTCTGTCTGTCTGTCTGTCTGTCTGTCTGTCTGTCTGTCTGTCTGTCTGTCTGTCTGTCTGTCTGTCTGTCTGTCTGTCTGTCTGTCTGTCTGTCTGTCTGTCTGTCTGTCTGTCTGTCTGTCTGTCTGTCTGTCTGTCTGTCTGTCTGTCTGTCTGTCTGTCTGTCTGTCTGTCTGTCTGTCTGTCTGTCTGTCTGTCTGTCTGTCTGTCTGTCTGTCTGTCTGTCTGTCTGTCTGTCTGTCTGTCTGTCTGTCTGTCTGTCTGTCTGTCTGTCTGTCTGTCTGTCTGTCTGTCTGTCTGTCTGTCTGTCTGTCTGTCTGTCTGTCTGTCTGTCTGTCTGTCTGTCTGTCTGTCTGTCTGTCTGTCTGTCTGTCTGTCTGTCTGTCTGTCTGTCTGTCTGTCTGTCTGTCTGTCTGTCTGTCTGTCTGTCTGTCTGTCTGTCTGTCTGTCTGTCTGTCTGTCTGTCTGTCTGTCTGTCTGTCTGTCTGTCTGTCTGTCTGTCTGTCTGTCTGTCTGTCTGTCTGTCTGTCTGTCTGTCTGTCTGTCTGTCTGTCTGTCTGTCTGTCTGTCTGTCTGTCTGTCTGTCTGTCTGTCTGTCTGTCTGTCTGTCTGTCTGTCTGTCTGTCTGTCTGTCTGTCTGTCTGTCTGTCTGTCTGTCTGTCTGTCTGTCTGTCTGTCTGTCTGTCTGTCTGTCTGTCTGTCTGTCTGTCTGTCTGTCTGTCTGTCTGTCTGTCTGTCTGTCTGTCTGTCTGTCTGTCTGTCTGTCTGTCTGTCTGTCTGTCTGTCTGTCTGTCTGTCTGTCTGTCTGTCTGTCTGTCTGTCTGTCTGTCTGTCTGTCTGTCTGTCTGTCTGTCTGTCTGTCTGTCTGTCTGTCTGTCTGTCTGTCTGTCTGTCTGTCTGTCTGTCTGTCCGTATGAACGCTGAGATCTCGGAAACTATAAAAGCTAGAAGATTGGTATTTGGCATGAAGATTCTTGGAGTTCCTACGCAGCGCAAGTTTCTTTCAAAAGGGTGCCACGCCCCTCTAACGCCCTTATATACGATTTTAAAAATTTCAACATTTCGGAAAAGTAAAAATGCAGTTTTATTGTGTTTATCAATACCTATCGAAATGTAGAAGAAATTTTTCAAATCGGACCATTATGCGTGTTCAAAGTTTCTATCTCCATCTCCCTCGCACTCCCTTTACCTGAGTAACGGGTATCTGATTGTCGGGTCACCCGACTATAGCGTTCTCTCTTGTTTTTAACTATTGTGTGCTGACTATCGCTTATTTCGATTCCGTTCATCGTTTGCAAAACAAATTCTATCACAGGGGATTGTTGCCAGTTGTTGCCGATTCAAACATTAAGCAATGTGTAGCGACAGAACTCGAATGCAACTTCAACATGGAGGTTTCCCGAAAAACCTGCAAAAACGTGCAAAAACTGTTGTTGGACTCGATTAACAATTGTTTTGTTTATAACTTCCAATTTTTACCTTGCCTATACCGTCCTATATTCACAAGTTACACTTCACAGAAAGTAAAAATACATTTCTTATTAGTCATCTAAAAACTAAGCAACATTGAACAAATGGACAAAAAAGCACACATAATAAACATTCAGTGTTTATAATTTATTTCACAAACCTTCACTCTTTGTATCTATATTTAAACTTTTTTGGTTTGTTTACAATAGCCAGAGAAATCGCGGTGCAAACACTACAAAGTTTCTCGTCCCTTTTTGAAAACGTGTGACCCTATTTCAAACTTTCGACTTTCTTAAGGGAAAAAATAGCTAAGAACGCCAAATAAAATTCTTTGAAAATGGATTTTGGGTTATTTTAAGTATTGTAAATAACCACAGAAGGTCATTTATGTAATACTAAAGAACAAAAAAAATGTAAAAATGCCTATCTTTCGAATTTTTTGCCCATAGTGAAGAAGAGATTTTTAGGTTGTATTTTATAATTGTTTTGAATTATATTTATAGACGGGTATCAAATACCCGTTACTTAGCTAAAGGAAGTGCGAGGGAGATGGGGATATGCATGTAGCAAAGCGACAGTTTGCACTGCTTGAATTCCATTACTTGCTTATACCTTTTTAATGGTCCGATTTTATCGACTAGTGATCCTTATCAAGAATATATCTACTTTATAGGGACGGAAAAGCGTCCTTTTACCTGTTACATACTTTGACACTAAACTTGTGTCTGAAGAGGTTTTCTGAAGAGGTTTTGGAGGAATTAATGCAAAAGACACAAAGTTAATCGGATTATACAGATTTTCAATGAGAGGGTAATTTTTCCACATTGACGTTGTTTGGCAAACTAAAAAAAATCATAATTTAAAAAATTATATTTTTTCGGCCAAATCCTGATATACGTGTTTACTTTTTTTCCGAGTAGTACACGTAAAAAAAGTTTAATGCAAATCAAAAATGTGAAAAAATATTTTTGGCCAAATCCGTTCGGTTTGTAAAAGAACCGCCCATATGTAAGTCGGAACGAGCCGTATCGGACAACTATATTCTAAAGCTTCCAAACAACAAATCAGAAAAATAATTGATAGAAGTGGAAAAAAAACATATAATCTTCTACTCTTTAATTTTTTTAATATTTCAGAGTTTTGAAAGAAATTTAAACAAAATCGGACGATCAAATAGCTACATTTTAATGATATTCTCTTGTACTCTAGAATTCTAGGTCATATAGCTGTCTTAGAAACGATCTGCAAGGGTATATAAACTGGTTTGCTAAAGTAAGCTTCATTCCTAGATTCATTACAAAAGGCATAGTCTCTTTCAAAATGACTACTGATTGATATATGCTCACCCAATAGGCGGTGGTGCCGGCAACAGCTTATCGAATCCTTTTTTCCCCAGCAGCCAAAAGGTGTTCATCATGCCTTTGCCCTTAATATCGATAAGACCCCTTGGCTCGATGGCATAGCCGCCACGAGCCTCCAGGCGATCCCTTGTCTCCTGGGACATATGGATGCGCCAAGAGGATCCTAAAATAAAGATTTAGTTCACGTGAAATTTGGCTATCAAGAAAAGCTATTCAGCAATTACCGGTTGACTCCATTCGGGAGGCCGTGTTGACTGTGTCCCCAAATAAGCAGTACCTTGGCATCGTAAGACCAACCACTCCGGCACAACAGGGACCCGTATGGAGGCCAATCCTAAGTTGGAGCGGAACTCCGGGCAGATGTTTTACGTTGAAGCGACCACTCTGATGCAGCAGGTCTAAGGCCATGGTAGCTATCTGCTCAGCATGATCAGGTATTTTCACGGGAAGACCGCTCACCACCATATAGGCATCACCGATTGTCTCCACCTATCCAAAGAAGTGGGATAAAATATAATAAATGAAGTAAGACTTGTCTGTCCTTTAATCAGATTAATTTAAGTAGATCTTTACATGTATACTTATAATTGGCTATTATTTAAAAAAGTAAATCTGGCGCCTACCATTATTATTTTGTTATTTCATTATACTGTGGACGGCAGTTCTGGTGTAAATATATAGATAACTGGCTAGTTGCGAGGAAATCATAAAAAAACTAAAATCTCTAAAGATTATAAAATGAAAGACCGATTTTTAAGGGGATACGACCACAGCCCAAACCTTAAGAGCTACAGCAGCCAAATTTTTGCACAGTATTCCATTGGGGGCGTAGGCGCCCACTAAGATCCGACATGTCCCCCCAGTGGCCCCAAACAGCTCCAACATCCATATTTTGAGCAAAAAAAATTAGATGTACTTAAGCTTAACTTCTAAAGTGGTTGGAATTTCGAAATTTGGATTTTGCAGAATTTTAGGTCTTGAAAAGGCCTAATTAGAAATCTAAAAGAAATTCCGATATCCCCCATAATTTGGCGGCTACATTTAAAATTAACTTTTCGATTTAAAAAATCTAAACCGCTGCTCCGATCAAGATGATTTTTGGATCATTAGTTATTCTATGGCCCAAATGCTTAAGTTTTATTTTTCAAGTTTTGAACATTTTTTTAGTATATTTTTCGAATTTATTTAGATTTTCAAAGTTTTTGCGATGCATTTTGTGGGAGCCTGCCAAGAGAGCGAAACCCAGAGAGCGACGCGTCGCGACGGCCAAGAGAGCAACAGCTAAGAAAACTGATGTTGGGGAAGGGTAGTGCTGTCAGGAAAGGGGAGGGGAGAGGGGCAATTTAAGTTAAAATTTGTTTTGGATTTTAAAAACTTAAACTGCTACTCCGATCAATATGATTTTCGATAAACAGTTAGTTCTGTGGATCAAATGCTTAGGTTTTATTTTTCAAAAAGTATTTTTCATTTTGTAGCAGAAGTAAGAGCCCTAATTAATTTCCGCCATGGCAGAAAATAGAAAATTACTACAAATTCTGTAAGCAAAGCCAAAATGTTTCCAAATTAATTATTAATCTTAAGAATCGAACTTATGACCAAACACGTATGTACACATTAGAGCCCTGCGTGAATCATTCAATTTTTGTTGTATCGTAGTATGCCATGTAATTTCTGATTTGTTTAATTCAATTCAATGTGAAATAAATTGAAAGTTTTTCTAATTCACTTCAAATTGAATGAATGAATGCATATTTTATTTAAAATTTTTTGAATTTATCAGAATTTTTTTTGTACCTTCTTTTGAGAACAAAAAGTGGAACATTTTTAAAAAATCAATGCTAACTGCATATTGAATAAAATTTAGGCATATTTAACCACACATTATGGTCCTTTCTTCTTCAAAAGAAATTGTCGTTTGAATTATTGCGGAATTCATGCCATTCATGTAGGATCGCCGGTGAATAGTCCAATTACAACACGAAATAAAGTTTAATGACTTTTATTCGAACGGAAAAACAATAGGTTTTCGGGGGTTTTCATCTACTCTTCTCCAAGCACAGAAAGCAAAAGCGAGTACTTAATGCGACGATTCTTTTCGTGCAGTATCGATTAAAATATTTTTGCAAAGTTGCAAGCGATATGTTTATGTTAATAGATTTGAATTATAGGGAAGGTAATGTTAACGAAAAATACTAAATTAAATGTCTATTATGTTTAGGCAGAACTATTGTAGACCTGACCACTCCTTGTTTTCCTTTGTTTTCCCACATTCATTCATTCGATTCGATTAAACTCAAAATTCAAATTCATTCAATTTTATTAAACTCAAAATTTAAATTAATTCATTCACATAAAACAAAAAAATGCAAAATAATTCATTGAATCAATTCATGCAGGGTCCTAGTACATATGTATATTTTTGCGAAATAGTCTGAAAACAACTAATTGTACAACTAGTATAAAGCAACCGGAATGTGTCTGAATGCATTTGGACTACACAGGGTCTGGAAAATTTGTGCTAGTCGAAAAAATGAATAAAACAAAACCTTTCTGACAAAAAAAAACCGTAAAAATATTTAATTGGTAGAACAAATACATGTTAAAGTCTAGTTAAAATACAACTGGAATTTAACTAGTTGCAATTGAAATACTTATGATCCAAAAATATAGACTACAGTGTAAATGTCTTGGTAAATTTAACACAAAACAAATCAAACTGACGAGGTCCTCGGTTTAATCCCCAGTCTCTGTAAATTATTTGTTTTTTCTTTTGTTTGCTAGGTGATGCTTTAGCTTTATTTTAAACTTATTGGGTTGGCAAGAAAGTCATGTCGTTTTTTTTAGTAATCGTTTTTAATCTAATTTATTTACGACTAATCGAGCACCAGGGTCACTTTTTGGTATCGTTTTAAAGCTTATTGTCTTAGGTACAATCGATGAAAATTTGGTAATTTTTCGATAACATTTGTGGAAGCTATAGCAAATTAAACATGGAGGATCAAAGTGAGCATTTTCGGCATATTTTGCTTTTTTATTTCCGAAAAGGATCAAAAGCGGTCGAAGCTCGCGAAAAATTGTGCGAAGTGTATGGTAAAGATGCCAATGTAAGCGCTGTTTTGCCAAATTCAGGCTTGGAGATGTTGGAGTTAAAGACGCCCCACGTTCTGGTCGACCATCGGCCGTTTTTAACGAACAAATTCAGGCTTTGCTGGATGAAAACCGGCGTTATTCAACGCTGGAGATGTCAGAGAATGAAGCGGATCATTACTGGCGACGAAAAGTGGGTTGTTTACAATAATGTCCAACGAAAAAGATCATGGAGCAAGAAAGATGAGCCAGCCCAAGCCACATCAAAGGCCGATATCCATCAGAGAAAAGTTATGCTGTCTGTTTGGTGGAATTGGAAGGGTGTAGTGTACTTTGAGCTGCCGGGACGGAATGAAACCATTAATTCAGATGTGTACTGTCGCAAGCTATCCAATTTGGCGGAAAAAATTAAAGAAAAGGAACCGGGACTAGCTAATCGCAAGGGTATAGTCTTTCACCATGACAACGCTAGGCCCCACACATCTTTGGTCACTCGGAAAAAATTAACGGAGCTGAATTGGGAAGTGCTACCACATCCACCTTATAGTCCGGACTTAGCACCTTCAGATTACCATTTGTTTCGCTCTCTTCAACACTCTTTGAATGGTAAAAACTTTGATTCAGATGAGGCTGTCGAAAACCACTTGTCTCGATTCTTTGCTGGAAAAGACCAAAAGTTCTTCGAGCGCGGAATTATGCAGCTGCCCGAAAGATGGTCATTAGTAGTCGAACAAAACAAAATTAATTATAAGTCCTGATATAAATAAATCATCTTTGAAAATATTGAAAAAAAACGACATGACTTTCTTGCCAACCCAATAGTTTAATCTGTC
Organism: Drosophila lutescens; assembly: GCA_037075285.1. Lineage (NCBI taxonomy): Eukaryota > Metazoa > Arthropoda > Insecta > Diptera > Drosophilidae > Drosophila > Drosophila lutescens. The sequence goes on along the minus strand of JBAMCF010000023.1, from coordinate 15,422 downwards.
CGAGGCAATATATATGTGAAAAATCACTGTTTTTGAATTATGTCACACTAAAATTCATAAACCTTGTTAGTGCATTACAAAATGTGATGCGTGTATGGCTCAATCAAAATACATACATTCAATGTGTGTGTAAAACTAATAATTATCGATCAAATGTGGGACCGGAAAATAAGAAGTTACTTCTCTTCTTTTGTATGGGAGGCCAATCTCTTCGTGTATGTACAAATGTTTTCATTTCATTTAAAACAAGAAATTTAAAAAAACCAATTCCAATTTACAAATAGATATACATAATTGTGCGCAAATTTAAATTGCATTGATAACATTGTAACTGATAACAAGTACACAATTTCAAGACTTTTACTTAGATCACATTCATTTCATTATATAGCTCCTGAAGGATCTTCTAAAAAGGTTGTTTAAACAGAGGTTTAAAAAAAAAGGGGCCAATAAGAAATAAGAAAGTTCTGACAACCGTACTCCAAACTAATTTTAAGCGAACAAAGTCGCTCCGGGTATAGCTAGTTAATTATATAATAATTTCAGTTATTGTGTCAGTTAAAATTTGAAACTAAAAGTGTTTTTATGTACGAACATAGTGACGTCATCCATGTTTTTAAATAAAGAGAGAGAAATAAGTTGAGAAACGGGGAACCAGCAACAACACCGACCGACAGGAGGTGTGGATGGTGGGGGTGCTACAGGCATAATTCCCGATTCGCCGATTTTTTTGTTTTCTTCTTTTTATTCAATTTTTATCTTGAAATCGACATCGATTCGATGTTGAAAGCATGACATCATCTCGATATCGAGAGCACACCTCACCGGGAAAATTCCTCTGGAAAATAACATATTTTCATCAGGTTTCTCCATACAAGCGGAAGGGACTAAACTTCATTCACCCCTTACATTTCTTCCGTCTCTGGTTTCGAAATACACGGGGGTGACACAAAAAGTAAGGGGGAAATGAGGTTTCTATGTGGTTTTCCAAAGGAATTTCAAATTCCCTACACCGTCGCCTGCTAAAAGATACAGGATTTCCACCATTTTTTGCTAAAAGGAAGAGGATTTCCAACACACAAAGAACCACCTTCTCACTTTCCCGGTGGGACATACTAAAAAGCCATTCACAAAACCGAGATGACATCGATGTTGACTTAAGCATTTTTAGTATGAGTCAATCTTGGCTAGCTTTTGCGATCAAAAATACTGAAATCAACATCGATGAGAACGGTTTTTTTTCTCGGTGTAAAAACGAAAAATCAGTAATATATCCCACACCTCGTGATATTTTTAAGAAAGCTAACTATTCCGTGTTCTATGTATGAAAAGATAACCACTTACCTTATACACATTATAGGCATTGATCGTGGCATCAAAGATCGTGTAGAGATCGTTGAGCAAATCCACAACCTGCACGGGACTGCAATGTGCGGCGATTGTTGTAAAACCAACAATATCGCTAAAGTATATGGTCACGTCGGAAAATTCTTCCGGGTCGACGGCCAAGCCCATCTTCAGTTTCTCAGCAACCGAGCTGGCCATAGGAATTTATATATATTTTAAACAGATATGTGTAAATTGATTAGTGGCACAGTCACGGGTCCTTACCTTGGCAACATGCGATTCAGCAGCTGTTCAGTCTTCTTTCGTTCAATGTCCAGTTGTTCGGTGCGTTCCCGAATTAATTCCTCCAAGTTGTTCGAGTACTTCTCAAGCATTTGAAACATGGTGTCAACAAAGTTCACCTTCCGTCCATGGTTCAGCATCTTAAAGCGCTCATAAACGCTAAGAGGCAAGAAAATAGTGTGAAATTAAACAATCAAATGATTACTCCTGTTAGAAAATCTTTGACTTTATCAGGACCCAAAAACACGCCGATATGAAAAGCTTGAACTATTATAATAGGGATATTCCCACAAGAACCTTAAAAGCATATTAAATTAATTTCCTGAAGGTTAGAGGAAAAGATTTTCTTTGTTTATTTTTCGGAAAAAATTATTTAATTTTGGTACATTTATTATAAGGTTCATACAATTCTCGGAAAACATTTTGAATCAGAAAAATATATACATTATACATTTTAAATTCTCCCCTTTATTTAAATTATAGAAATATAAACAGTATTTATACACTCAAAAAATTATTTTTCTTAAATATAGAAAAAAGAAAAATTTACTGTGCTTTAGAAATATATTCTATAAAGAGGAAACATTTTCTAAACTTCAGAAAAAATTCTCTATTAAACGAATTTTTTAGAATTTTTTTTCTGAAATGCAGAAAACTCCTTTTTTTTCTAAATTATAAGGTGATTTTTTCTAATCTTCCTTTTTTTATTTGAGGGTTAAAATCGCCATTGATTTTAGAAAAAAAAAGACTAAACTTTTCTAAAAACAAAAAAAAATCGCCGTCAAAATTATAAATATTTATACAAAATGGAAATATTGGTTTTCTAGAAAACAGAAAAAATGATTAATTATTTTTCTAACATTCAGAAAAAATGTGTCTGTTTTTTGAAATATTTTTCTAAAAAATAAAAAATGTAACCTTATTTGATCAGTTTCCCTTCTTATACACTTTTTAGAAATTTTTTTTAAGTCTTAGAAAAAATTGTCTTAAATCGAAAAAAATTTCCTTTATTGGTAGCCTAGGGGTCTAACGCGTGCGTGCATGTATATGTTATTCAAGTTTATAGCCGCAAGTGTGAGTTCAATCCCACGTCGAGCCGAAAAACTCATGTTGTCTTTTTTTTTTTTTTTATCCCTAATATTTACATATTAATAAAAAAAAATGTATTGCATTTTTTTTTAATCATGAGTAGTTATATTTTGGTAAAAATGATGTTTAGGTTCTTCAAATTTGAAACATTCAATTACTGTTACTATTAAACCATAATAAAATATATATTGGCATATAAATATTAATATTAATCATGAAATATTTACGAGCAAAATTAAATGAATAACTAGGGGGAATAACTAGAAGAGAGCCAGATCAATTTGACTAAAAAGAGGAGAACAAAATGTGAATAGACTTTGTACAGCGCCTCACGTGATGCTTCCGTGGCGCAGCTAGTAGAGTGCTTGACTGCAAACCGTGAGGCAAGCGGTTCGATTCCCGCGTGGGGCGACCCAAGATGTTTTTCTCAAAATAGTAAGTTATTGGGTTTTTATATTTATAATTTGTAATTTGTATACTCATTTCAGTTATTATTACAGTTCCAATTTGAAACTACAAGTGCATTTACATAAATGTATACATCATCAGCCCATGTGCTCAATTAAAGGAAATTCGAATAATATGACAAACAAGAACGAAAAACAACAACACAAGGGGCAGGGGACGTGGTGTCACAGAAACAACCGGCATTATTCCGATTCCCGAAGCCCGAAAAAAGATTTTTGTATTTTCTGGATTTGAGGATTTTTTTTTGTTTTTTAGAAAATATTTGTCTATATTAAAAAAAAAACGTATTTCTATTTTTTAGAAAACCTTTATTTCTAAATTCTAGGAAATAATTTTTCTACTTTCTAGCAAGAAATTTCTAAACTGCAGTCTTTTTTCTTTTGATTTAAAAAAAAAAAGCCTTTGATTTAAGAAACCTACTTTCTTTAATATAGACAAAATCGCCAGTAAAGCAAATTCATAGGCGATTTTCTAAAACCAAGGGCGATTTTAGTCGATTTTTTTATACCCGTTACTCGTAGAGTAAAAGGGTATATTGTATTCGTGCAAAAGTATGTAACAGGGAGAAGGAAGCGTTTCCGACCCCATAAAGTATATATATTCTTGATCAGGATCACTAGCCGAGTCGATCTAGCCATGTCCGTCTGTCCGTCTGTCTGTCCGTCTGTCTGTCCGTCTGTCTGTCTGTATGAACGCTGAGATCTCGGAAACTATAAAAGCTAGACGATTGGTATTTGGCATGAAGATTCTTGGAGTTCCTACGCAGCGCAAGTTTGTTTCAAAAGGGTGCCACGCCCCCTCTAACGCCCACAATCGCTTATATACGATTTTAAAAATTTCAATATTTCGGAAAAGTAAAAATGCAGTTTTATTGTGTTTATCAATACCTATCGAAATGTAGAAGAAATTTTTCAAATCGGACCATTCGTTAAAAAGTTATGCGTGTTCAAAGTTTCTATCTCCATCTCCCTCGCACTCCCTTTACCTGAGTAACGGGTATCTGATTGTCGGGGCACCCGACTATAGCGTTCTCTCTTGTTAATATCAAGATTAAAGCACGGTTCAGTACAGCATTCCTAGTCAAAATCAATCTCGGTTTTCATACATACAGTATAGCGGTTCAGTATAGCATTCCTAGTCAAAATCAGTCTCGGTTTTCATACATACATATTTACAGTGTACATTTTACACAAATATGAATATTTATTTACACAGAGAAAAAAAATACCAAAATTGGTCATCAATCGGCTATTTTTATACCCTTGCAGAGGGTATTACGAGTCGATCTAGCCATGTCCGTCTGTACGTCTGTCTCTTTCTACGCAAACTAGTCTCTCAGTTTTGAAGCTATCGGGATGAAACTTTTCCAAAAGTCTTCTTAGTATTGCAGGTAGTATATAAGTCGGAACCGACCGGATCGGACAACTATATCTTATAGCTTCCATAGGAAGGATCGAAAAAAAAACGTTTGAAAAAATTCTAGCTTCGGTGTTTTTTGAAGAATTACCTTCTACTCTTGGGAATATCACTTTCTAAATATTTCTGAATTTCGAATTAAATTTGAAAAAATCAGATCACTATATCATATAGCTGCCATAGGAACAGTCTGAAAATTAAATGGAAATTAATAGGAAAAAAATGAGATCTTTGTTGATTTTTATTATATTCTCTTCTTCTCTGTGGTATAGCTTTTCTTTAACATTTCGAAATTTCGAATTAAATTAATTAAATTAAACTAAATTCGGACGTTTATAGCTGTCATAGGAAGGTTCAAAAAATGTATTTCAAAATAATACGAAAGCAGCTATAATTTTTATTGTAGTAACATATACGCAAGTAAATCTAAATTTAATGTTTTTGTATGTTAATAGGAATGATCTGCAAGGGTATATAAGCTTCGGCTGGACGAAGCTAATTTCCTTTCTTGTTTTTGAGTGTACCCGTTACTTGTAGAGTAAAAGGGTATATTGTATTCGTGCAAAAGTATGTAACAGCTAGAAGGAAGCGTTTCCGACCCTATAAAGTATATATATTCTTGATCAGGGTCACTAGCCGAGTCGATATAGCCATGTCCGTCTGTCCGTCTGTCTGTCTGTTCGTCCGTATGAACGCTGAGATCTCGGAAACTACAAAAGCTAGAAGGTTGGGATTTTTGATCAGATATTTTTGATCAAAAAAACAATATTTTTATCTTGCAAATACGGAGGGTCAAACGAGATTTTTGAGTCATCGTTTCTTTGGCAAAATTGCTTAGAATTGTTCTTAGATTAGATTCCCCCTTCGATTTGCAGACCCCCAAATTGACCCACCCTAATATACATATGTACTTTTACTTACGAGTTAAAATCGGGACGCATGTCGGGCTGCTCCGCCCAGCACTGGCGCATGATATTGATGGCCTCCGGCGGAGCGGCTCCTTTGGAAACAGAGGGCCGAATCAGGGGCGGAGGCTTCTTGATTTTGGCTATTATTTCCTCCGGAGCAAGGGAAAGCATACAGTAGGGCTCCCCCCTGACTACCACCTCCTGCATGATGATTCCGAAGGAGTAGACGTCTCCGAGTTGGGTCCCCAACTGAATACGTCCGTGCTGGTGGTGATGGTGATGTTGCTGCTGGTGGTGCTTCATGCTCCTTAGGAGTTCTGGAGCTGTCCACAACAGCTCCTTGGCACTTCTGGGCCTTGGCGGGAGTCCCTGCGATTCGTAAAATGAGTTTAATCCGTAGTCAGTAACCTTCAAGACCCATCGGGCATCAACTACGCAGTTTCTGGAGGTCAAGGCTCCATGAACCCTCAAGGGAGAGGTGTGCAGGTATCTCATACCCCTCACCAAATCGGTGAGTAAGCTCAACCGGAATGACCAGTCCAGTTTGATCTCATCCATGATTAGCACATCCTGTAGCGATCCCCTGGAGCAGTAATCGAAGACCATAGCCGTCCGGTTGGGATCGGATAACCACCCAATTAAGGGGTTGATATTTTCATGCCGCAGACCATGGGCCATAACCAGTAGATCCATCGCTTTGGTACGCAACTCTGCGGAACCGTTCATATGCACCTCCTTCAGCTGCACAAGATCACCATTGTATCGAGCTCTCATGTCTAAATGAGCAGGATTGTGCCTGGCCAAACTGCCCGTTGCGGAGGATGCGCCTTTCCCGTTCGCTGTGGCTGTGATGGCTGAACTTCCCGGAGCAGCTGCACCCGGTATCACGAATCCTAGATTCTTAAGAGAGCCTATGGAGCCTTTAAGGAGGTCCGGTTTATCTACTTCTGGTCCACCAAACTCCTGCAGCTGCTGCAGCCAACAACAGAGCATGGCTTCTATGCCCTCATCAACCTGAAAACCGAAAACCGATATATTATATGTAAATAAAGTGGTCCAAAGAATTAAAAAGAGATTTCTGTGCTCACCCTTCGAGAATCCACGGGGAAGACAAAGTCGCTGGCCGAAAGAACTATCTTATTCGGACCTTTGGAGAGCCGCTTCCGTAAAAAGTAGTTTCTGCACGAGTTAGAATAATTAAGAATTAATTAAAATGTTAAAATATCGTCCTATAATTATAATACCTATTATTTATTGAGTATTTTCAATTTGAGGAGACACTGATTATACCCGTTCCTCGTAGAGTAAAGGGGTATATTGTATTCGTCCAAAAGTATGTAACAGCTAGAAGGTAGCGTTTCCGACCCCATAAAGTATATATATTCTTCATCACGATCACTAGCCGAGTCGATCTAGCCATGTCCGTCTGTCCGTCTGTCTGTCCGTATGAACGCTGAGATCTCGGAAACTATAAAAGCTAGAAGGTTGAGATTTCACACACATATTCTTGGGCTTCCTACGCAGCTCAAGTTTGTTTCATCGAGATGCCACGCCCCCCCTAACGCCCACAATCGCCATATACGATTTTCAAATGTGTCTGGAGGCCACATCTTTTCAGATTTTAAAAAAGAATCGGAAAAAAAACGTTAAAAAAATTCTAGCGTCGGTGTTTTTATACCCTTGCAGAGGGTATTATGATTTCAGTCAGAAGTTTGCAACGCAGTGAAGGAGACGTTTCCGACCCCATAAAGTATATATATTCTTGATCAGCATCACTAGACGAGTCGATCTAGCCATGTCCGTCTGTCTGTCTGTCCGTCTGTCCGTCTGTCCGTCTGTCTGTTTCTACGCAAACTAGTCTCTCAGTTTTTAAGCTATCGGGATGAAACTTTCCCAAAAGTCTTCTTACTATTGCAGGTAGTATATAAGTCGGAACAGACCGGATCGGACAACTATATCCTATAGCTCCCATAGGAAGGATCGGAAAAAAAACGTTAAAAAAAATTCTAGCTTCGGTGTTTATTCAAATAAAATCTTCTAGTCTTGGGAATATTATTTTTTATATATTTCTGAATTTCGAATTAAATACTTAAAAAATCGGATCACTATATCATATAGCTGCCATAGGAACGGTCGAAAAATTAAATAGAAATTAATAGGAAACAAGAAAGGAAGCTAGCTTCGGCCAGCCGAAGCTTATATACCCTTGCAGATCATTCCTATTAATTTACAAATCGCAAAAATGTTAAATTTCCTATTATTTCTCTTATTTCCGATCGTTCCTATGGCAGCTATATGATATAGTCGTCTGATTTTGATAAAATTTTATTCGAAATTCAAAAATAATTAAAAACTTATATTCCCAAGATTAGAAGGTAATACTTCAAAAAACACCGAAGCTAGAATTTTTTTTACCGTTTTTTTTCCGATCCTTCCTATGGGAGCTATAGGATATAGTTGTCCGATCCGGTCGGTTCCGACTTATATACTACCTGCAATAGTAAGAAGACTTTTGGGAAAGTTTCATCCCGATAGCTTAAAAACTGAGAGAGACAGACATGGCTAGATCGACTCGTCTAGTGATGCTGATCAAGAATATATATACTTTATGGGGTCGGAAACGTCTCCTTCACTGCGTTGCAAACTTCTGACTGAAATCATAATACCCTCTGCAAGGGTATAACAAGAGAGAACGTTATAGTCGGGTGCCCCGACTATCAGATACCCGTTACTCAGGTAAAGGGAGTGCGAGGGAGATGGAGATAGAAACTTTGATCACGCATAACTTTTTAACGAATGGTCCAATTTGAAAAATTTCTTCTATATTTCGATAGGTATTAAAAAACACAATAAAACTGCATTTTTATTTTTCCGAAATATTTAAATTTTTAAAATCGTATATAAGCGATTGTGGGCGTTAGAGGGGGCGTGGCACCTTCTTGAAACAAACTTGCGCTGCGTAGGAACTCTTCATGCTAAATACCAATCCTCTACCTTTTATAGTTTCCGATATCTCAGCGTTCATACGGACAGACAGACGGACAGACGGACATGGCTATATCGACTCTGCTAGTGACCCTGATCAAGAATATATATACTTTATAGGGTCGGAAACGCTTCCTTTTAGCTGTTACATACTTTTGCACGAATACAATATACCCTTTTACTCTACGAGTAACGGTACACCCGTTAGAAATAACGCTTACTATGCTGACCAATTTTTAAATTGGCGAGGGCGCTACCTACCGGAAGGTAGCGGTACCACTGGCCATGCAAGGAACAAACGTGGGCGCTAGACAGATTTTAGCGTTTAGAGCGTTTATGGGCGTTAGAGTGAGCGAAACATTTTTGAAGGTCTATCGATAGGTATTGACGAAACAAATACATTTCAGTTGAAATTTTCATTCTAGCATCAAAACTGTGGGCGCCAGCGCTTTTTGATGTTTGTGGGCGTTTGAGGGGGACGGTCACCGTGATGAATTAAACTTGCGCTGCGTAGGAACCCCTTGAATCTGCAAGTTTAATGCAAATTTTCCAGACCTTATAGTTTCCAAAATCTAGTATGAACGCATACGGACAGACAGACGGACCGACGCACAGTGGCGCCTTGGTCCAAAAAAGTGCAATAAATCAAATTATCGACGGGTATTTGACCCACTATTACAAATATGTAACCATATTCCAAATCAGATTTTTTTGTAAAAGTTATGCCCCTTCAAAGTTGTCAAATTTGTATACCCTTGCAGAGGGTATTATGATTTCAGTCAGAATTTCGCAACGCAGTGAATTGATCAGCATCACTAGACGAGTCGATATAGCCATGTCCGTCTGTCCGTCCGTCTGTCTGTTTCTACGCAAACTAGTCTCTCAGTTTTTAAGCTATCGGGATGAAACTTTCCCAAAAGTCTTCTTACTATTGCAGGTAGTATATAAGTCGGAACCGACCGGATCGGACAACTATATCTTATAGCTCCCATAGGAAGGATCGGAAAAAAAACGGTAAAAAAAATTCTAGCTTCGGTGTTTTTTGAAGTATTATTAAAGTATATATATACTTTATGGGGTCGGAAACGTCTCCTTCACTGCGTTGCAAACTTCTGACTGAAATCATAATACCCTCTGCAAGGGTATAAAAAACGTTAAAAAATTCTAGCTTCGGTGTTTTTTGAAGTATTACCTTCTACTCTTGGGAATATTAGTTTTTCAATATTTCTGAATTTCAAATTAAGTTTTTTAAAAATCGGATCACTTTATCATATAGCTGCCATAGGAACGGTCATAATTACGGAATTAAATGGAAATTAAATGAAAAAATTATATCTTTGTTGATTCTTATTACTTTTTCTTCTTCTCTGCGATATAGCTTTTCTTAAACATTTCAAAATTTCGAATTAAATTTAACGAAATTCGGACGTCTATATTTATAGCTGCCATAGGAAGGATCAAAAAATTATTGTCAAATTAATAAGAAAGCTGTAACATATACGCAAGTAAATCTAAATTTAATGTTTTTGTAAGTTGATGGGAATGATCTGCAAGGGTATATAAGCTCCGGCTGGCCGAAGCTAGCTTCCTTTCTTGTTCACTTTAAAACAAGAGAGAACGCTATAGTCGGGTGGCGCGACAATCAGATACCCGTTACTCAGCTAAAGGGAGTGCGAGGGAGATGGAGATATACAGTCATTAAAGCGGGGGTGCTCAGTCCTATGGCACGCGGGCACATATGTTTTTATTTTGGCACTTAGCATACCGAGCAGCACTTGCCATTCTCTCCTAGGGCACACGCCGATTTTTTTTTGTGTCGCTGTCCGTAACGAGCCAAGCCAACAACAATTCCATTGAACATTTTTTTTCGTCTCAACTCACAATGCAAATTGTTGTGAGTTGTTACTCGGGTGCGAGTGATTTTCTTTTAATTGTGTTTGTAAATGCACTGCCATAAGGCAGTTTTGAGCACCTTTGCATAAAAGCAACTAGAGCTTACTGGAGTCAATTTGTTTGAAATTTGTTATATATACTATTAAGATTAAGGTTTAATTTCGGTTTTTGTTGCATTTTGAATCGGACCATTGCATCCACCGCCCACGCCGCATATAAAAATGCATTGGCAGGGATTTTGTATTTGTATTGGTAAAATAATTTCGGTTTTCGTTAATTTTTGAAATTAGTCAAAAAAAAAAATTGCTAACATTTACAAGAAATGTGTAATATTATCTATTCAATAAATTCAAAGTTGCTAGACAAAAGTCATTTTTTAAGAAGAAACGTGCAAAGAGTTGCATAAATGATTAGTTTTGTAATATTAAGGATACATTTGGTAATAACTTTGCGTTTTTACCTTTGTGCAACTTTGTGCCATTACTAAGTTATACTCGATCGCACCATCAACATACAAAAGTTGTGATATATCTCATTCCACGTGAGACGTAACAAGCAAATTGGGATCAAATCTCAGAAAACATCCAAACTTTTTTTTCGATAGAGGATTGAAGTGTAACGACCCGTTTTAAATTTTTATACCCGTTACTCGTAGAGAAAAAGGGTATATTGTATTTGTGCAAAAGTATGTAACAGCTAGAAGGAAGCGTTTCCGACCCTATAAAGTATATATATTCTTGATCAGGGTCACTAGCAGAGTCGATATAGCCATGTCCGTCTGTCCGTGAACGCTGAGATCTCGGAAACTATAAAAGCTAGAGGATTGGTATTTGGCATGAAGATTCTTGGAGTTCCTACGCAGCGCAAGTTTGTTTCAAGATAGTGCCACGCCCCCTCTAACGCCCACAATCGCTTATATACGATTTTAAAAATTTAAATATTTCGGAAAAGTAAAAATGCAGTTTTATTGTGTTTATCAATACCTATCGAAATGTAGAAGAAATTTTTCAAATCGGACCATTCGATAAAAAGTTATGCGGGATCAAAGTTTCTATCTCCATCTCCCTCGCACTCCCTTTACCTGAGTAACGGGTATCTGATAGTCGGGGCACCCGACTATAACGTTCTCTCTTGTTTTTATATGTGACATGTTTTTCTCGAAACCACGTTTTTAAAGACCGTGTTTATCGGCATTACTAAACGGCTCAACCGATCCATTTCAAACTTGACGCATATTTTTCTGCATAAAAAAACACGACCCGTGGGAAGAGTTCTTTTATTTTTTAACTTTAAATATGTTTTTTTAAGCCCATAGCCGAATTTTTTAGCTGAAAAACGCGTTTCTGACTTTCAACAAAAATTCTTAAAAATACAAACTTAAAAATCGAGCTTCCCAGGGGGCGGGTTCTTTTAATTCTTAAGGGAAATGTAAAAACTCAATGGAAATGCGAATTTTTTTAATATTTTCAAGCAATTGCTTTGCCACCGATATATTGACACTTAATAATAAACAAAAGGATTGAGTTAAATCCATCCAACCAGTTTTTATAGAAAAAATCGCAAAGTTAGTCGATTTTTTGATGCCAAAGACCCTCGCATTCTTAAGATGAAGAGGTTGTTTGTGTATAAAAATTAATTTGCATTTTTTATATAAAAATCAACAAATAATTATAATTTTTTTTAATAATTTTTATTTTAAAAGTCATAATAATTAAGATCCCTGCCTTAGAAAGAAAGGTACAGGGCGTTACTGTAAACCCAAGCTCCAAACCTACTGAACATTCAAATTAAAATCGAACTATCAAACGACTTACCTCATGGCAATCCCTGCGGCCACAATGCCCACCACGATGATGACCAGAAGGCCCACGCAGATCGCCGCGATAGTCCAGCAAATAGCGCCGCACTGCCACAAAAGGACTCTGCTGACCAGCAGCCACTCGTCGTACCCTGGTTGTACGGAGTGGGTGATGTAGGAGCCACTCTCTCCGCCACCTGACCCTTCTTCACTCCTATCTCTGTCGCTCTCCAGGATGAGCAGAGGTCGCCACTTGTAACTGGCCGCCCGCACGTCCCAAACAACGTCCAGCACCACGAAATCATATTTGGGACTGGCTTCCGGTGAATCCGATTGGGTGGCAGTAGTTACAATCGTATCGTAGAGTGGAAAGAGATTGCGATACGGGTACAGTTTTTGCAGGCTTGCATTGCGAAGGCCACTGGGCGGTGGTTCCGTGTAGTTTCCATTTTCAACATTTCCGATGGGCGTGCGAAAATTCCGCATTGTTGCCATCAATCCGGCCGCATTCAGAAAGTGTCGATGTCGGTCGCTTAGCAGAGTCAGCACCAACAGATTGCTGCTGACCAGTCCGGCCGGAGCACTCGTGTTACCTCCGGAGCTGCGCGTCCCTGACCCACTGATCCGGGCCAAATATTTGTAGAACCAATGCTGGATGTCCAACGAGCTGGCCGCCATGTCGATGAGTAAAATTTTTGTGTGCCGCCTTGTGGACCCCGAATCCTGCGAATCGTCTTTTGTCTGCCCCGTCCACTCCGTCTCAATGCTGGTCAGCAGGCGAGTGGTGCTCTCATCGTTCAGCGGAGCAGTGATAATGATTGCTGAAAGTCGAATCCAAATCCCGCAGGGGACATAACAAATTTGTAAGACATAATAGCATGGAGAATGCAATTTTTCAAAGTTTAAGTTAAAAGAAGACAGAACTCTATAGTCGAGTACTTCGAATATCAAATACCCACTTATTAAGCTAAAGGAATGCGAGTGAGATAGCAAGCATCAAATTTTTGCATTATTTTCTCATAACATTTTAATGAATGGTCCGATTGGAAAAATTTATTTGCATGCCGAGAGCTATTTACAAATCGTATAAAAAAATTTAAACTCCAAAGAATTTTTGGAAATGTGGGCGCCACATACTTCTTCGGTTTGTGGACATGGCACTGTGATGAGACACTTGCGCTGCGCAGGAGCCCCTAGAATTTGCATAAAAAGCCCTAACCATCTAGGCTTATTTATAGTTTACGAGATCACAGCGTTCATCGAACGTACAGTCGACTCTGCTAAGGATCCTGATGAAAAATATATACACTGATAAAAAAACGTAGTAAGTCCAAAGATTTCATTTTTAATTTAAATATTTTTCGATATGATTTTCATCTATGCGGTTTTTCTTAATTTGAATATAAATTCTTTTTTAATGAAGTAAAATATTTTAGGTAAATATAGATGATAATCAAAGCTAATATTTTCGACCTTAAATAAAATATTTATACCCGTTACTCGTAGAGTAAAAGGGTATATTGTATTCGAGCAAAAGTATGTAACAGGTAGAAGGAAGAGTTTCCGACCCTATAAAGTATATATATTCTTGATCAGTATCACTAGCAGAGTCAATCTAGCCATATCTGTCTGTTCGTATGTATGAACGGTGAGATCTCGGAAACTACAAAAGCTAGTGTGTGGAATTACTCACACATATTCTTGGGATTCCTACGCAGCGCAAGTTTATTTCAGACGAGCGCCACGCCCCCCCTAACGCCCACAATCGCCTTAAATGACTTAAAAAAGGCTGTCGCTGACATTTTTACAGATGTTGTATAAGTGTAAATGCCATTTTGTTGTGTTTATTAACACCTATCGAAATGTACAATTTAAAATGTAAAATCGGACAATCCATTTAAAAGGTTTGAGCAAAAAATGAGTAACGGGTTTCTAATAGTCGAAGTACTCGACTATAGCGTTCTTTCTTGTTTCAAATTAAATCATGCAATCTAATATGTTTTATATTAAATATTATGTGGGATTGGATTTCCTATTTATACCCGTTACTCGTAGAGTAAAAGGGTATATTGTATTCGTGCAAAAGTATGTAACAGGGAGAAGGAAGCGTTTCCGACCCCATAAAGTATATATATTCTTGATCAGGATCACTAGCCGAGTCGATCTAGCCATGTCCGTCTGTCCGTCTGTCCGTCTGTCTGTCTGTCTGTCTGTCTGTCTGTCTGTCTGTCTGTCTGTCTGTCCGTCTGTCCGTATGAACGCTGAGATCTCGGAAACTATAAAAGCTAGAAGATTGGTATTTGGCATGAAGATTCTTGGAGTTCCTACGCAGCGCAAGTTTGTTTCAAAAGGGTGCCACGCCTCCTCTAACGCCCACAATCGCTTATATACGATTTTAAAAATTTCAATATTTCGGAAAAGTAAAAATGCAGTTTTATTGTGTTTATCAATACCTATCGAAATGTAGAAGAAATTTTTCAAATCGGACCATTCGTTAAAAAGTTATGCGTGTTCAAAGTTTCTATCTCCATCTCCCTCGCACTCCCTTTACCTGAGTAACGGGTATCTGATTGTCGGGGCACCCGACTATAGCGTTCTCTCTTGTTAAATTAGAAGTCCCACTGTTTGTTGTTATATTATAATAAGATGATTTTTTTATTGAAATGAATTTAGTGATAAGTAATTCTGTTTTTATTTTAGGTATTTAAGTGAACTTTAATCGGATTAACTTCGTTATTTAGTAATTTGATCGCGTCGTTCTTTCGTCGTCAATTCGCACGTCTTTCTCAATCGCTTCTCTCGTTCTTAATAATCATTCTATTCTTCTTTTCTCATGCCAGACCCATTCCCACAATTATGATTTTGTATTTAAATCAAATACTTACTAGGAATATTTATATTTACCATTGAGTTTTTTATCAGTGTACACTGTACATATACTTAATAGGGCGCGAAACGCTTGCTTCTCCTTGTTATATACACTGAGATAAAAATCGGCCTGAATTTTAGAAAATCGACTTACTGTTTAAGCCAAAGAAATCTCGCCTTGAATTTTTGAAAAAATATTTCTAAAAAACTTAAAGAATTTCTTAAGATGACGTCACGATGTACATCCACTCAGAAAAAAATTTACCCAAATTTGAACAAAATCGTCATAATTTCCGCCACTACGAGGGACTGATCTAATCAGGGTAATGTTTTCGTGTTTTTTAGATACAAATTTCATTTTTTTTTCA